>FASU01048759.1:3666-14323 GCA_001486225.1 Heliconius pardalinus sergestus
GCAGACGACAACGTGCTACAAACACGATAGTTGTGGATTCGATTCAATTAATTATTTAAATTTTCGTTTAGTTTTCTCCACTTTCCATGACAGGTCTCGAATAATGATGAAAATAATGTTTTAAAACTAGGTTTTCTCAATAAATCTATTATACAAAAAACTCCTACAAAACTCAATTTGTTTTGTCAAAAATTAATAACTTTAGGGTAAACTTTAAAGTGAAATAAATAAAAAAAAATGATATAAAACACCATCAATAATAATCAATCATTGTACTATATGGCATACTTTATTTCCTTGAATATTATTTAGCCATTAAATGGAATGGTTGGAGAGTACAAATACAAAAGTATACATACAAGCTTCAATTTCATACATAGAAAAATTAGCAATGTTAGCATAAATATTATTTACATGGTTGGTTTACATTTAAGGCCGAATTATAAGAGAGTTCGACCAATTTTCTCAGAAGAAGGCAGTCTTTCGTTAAATATTGTCAATTGTCATTGCATTATAGTAATTCCATTTTTAATACGTTTTTGAACTCTCTTACAAAACGTTTTATATGGTGTCAATTATGCGATTTATTTTAATATAGTATAATAATTCAATAAAAGTGAATAAATGACAACTACACTACAACGTAATACGGTTATTTATCAGTAATATATATATAATTACATAAAAAATAAATACTTTTAAGCTTCATATTTGGCCTGGTTTTTGTACGCGGGACCATTCATAAATTGCGTCACAGGTAAAATTTGGAGTGTCGAGGAAGTGACATTGTGTGAAAAGGGGTAGGGAGGTGCCATTCTTTTTTTAAACTCTTTATTTCAATATATGGGATTGATAATCCGGATAATCGCGAAACAGTCTAATTGAAATTCGGATAATCGAGTTTCCCCTGTACTGTTATTACCATTATTCTAAAATAAACCGTCAATACTTGTTTACTGAAAAAAACCAAACCAAATTGTAAACCAAAACCAAATTCACATCATTTTTTGATATATGACTCAAGTATGAGTAGTGAGTATCAATACATATTTATTTTAGTGTTTATATCATTGATTATATAATTTAGTTACAAATGCCGACAGAAGCACCATAGTTTAATACATGTATAATCAAGAGTATTATCACGAAACACAAAAGCTTTAAATATACATTATGATAAACAATATTTTATTGCTAACATAAAAACTACATATAATAATAATTCTACCATAAGTACTTATAATTAATCTAAATAATTTCCAACTGAATTTTAAAACATATTCAAATAAATAATCACTTTAAAACAAAAATTCAGGTACTACTTTATAAGTCACCATATTATACTTTAAATAAAAACTATATTAATCTTAAATTATGTGAAAATATTAATATTAGCTTTGCGTATTTATAACAAAACATAACTATGGATAAAAAGTTTCAAGAAAACATCATCTTTAATAATAATCTATAATAAAATAACCAGCCTTTCCAAAACAACAATTTTAAATGCAATTAAATATGGTCAAATTGCCTTTAAATTAAACTAAAATATTCCTTCTAGTAAAGATAATAATCATTACATTTAATGATTTCAAGTTTTAATTATAAGAAATTGAATGTGTTTTTTATACAGACAATCCTTGTTTTACGGTGTTTCGTCGTTTTGTGTAGTACTGTATATCATAGTTAAATAAATAAATTATTAATCCAAACTTTTAATCACATCCAAGCTACAACGTAAATATTGTAAAAAATCAGCTTCACGCTGTATTCCGCACACAGCAGGGTAGACAGAGGGAACCTAGTATTAAGACACTCCTTTTCCCACTTGTCACCGAATTCTGTAGGCATTGCATGCTTATGGCGGAGCTCAAAACCGGAAATATACATTTAAACAAATATTTCATATCCTCGAGTAAGGATTGAACCCACAACCAGTCGCGTTTAAATTCCTCCGTTAAAGATTCGGATTATTCAATTTTTTAACGGAGTTTTATCAAATATTATATGTTATCAAATTTAAGAAAATAGAAAGAAACAATTAAAACGAATGCGTCCTTTACAAAATATTTTGTAAAGAACGCAAAAATGCGTAATATTAACGTAATACTGTTTGTATTATTATAATAACATATTTACTTCATAAATAAAAATGATTGGTTTTTTTTAAATGTATTATTTCAAAAGTTAACTACAACCTTACAAATGATGAAGAAATGTGTCTAGATTTACCTAATGTGAGGTAAAACTGAGGACTGTCTGTCTTTCAAATATTCTGATTATATGTAGAAACAAGTAAATTATTTTAAATAACTTAATTAATTTGTTAAATTAAAAAAAATGTTAAAAAAGAATATTGATTAGAAAGGAATGCGGAGTTTGGCTGTCTAGTGTGCCATAGTTTGGTGAATGATAATGTTATAAATGAATATTAATGATTAAATACAATGCACTACTAAGCTATTTGTGGTGTTATTCATTTTACAAAGGAGGTTATCATAAAAAGTTGTGTCCTCGGATTTTAAACTAATATTAATAAGTCTAATTTTAATATCATGTGGACAGTGAGAGAACGTTTGACTGTAAACGCGACGGCTGTGAGTTTGATTCCTGTTTGGGGAACACATTCTTCCCATTTTCTCGCTCTGGTAAGAAAACAAAGCGCCGGGTTGAGTACTGTAAATGTCTCAACATTAGGCTTCCTCTGTCTACCCCGCTATATGGAGGATGAAATGTGAAGCTGAAAAATTATTTATATTGTTAGTTAATAGAAGTTCTGAACAATAAAATACAGCATTTAGATATGAAAAAATATAAATAATATTTGTTTCAACACAACTACCCAATTTAATATAAAATGGGTAAATAAAAAAAAAACATCTTCATTATGATAACCATACCTTATTACAATTAAATACAACTTATCTACTAAGTATGTACAATTTGTACATGCAGTACATAAAAATACTTGCAATACACCAATTTATAAAAAAATATAAATACACTAAAGTAATTGGGAGATTTCGAATATTTTTAACATTTTTATAGTGTTATTCCACACTAGGGATAGAAAAATATTTTAGATTACATAAAATTTGAACGTAGCGGCATTCGAACCGGGGCCTCTTAGAAATCGTCCTTCAATCGAGTCCCGCCACGTTCCATTTTTTATAGCTTTTCTATAAAAAAAAATATTTCAAAATTTCAAAAGCCTGTAACTTAAAATGAACAACTTCGCCATTGGACATTAAAAACTTAATCGAGTAAAATAATTTTTACACTCATAATATATATCACAGACACCTAAGGAAGATATTAGATTACATCTAAGTTTGAGGTACTACACAGTACACAGTACATGTGTAAAAAATGTAAATAAATAAAAAAGCACAAAATCTCAAAGTGATCTAAATATTGCTGACCAGCTATGACGTCAGCTAACAAATGTTCAAAAAATTCATATAAAAGTTTAATTTCGCGGAGTTAAGTTCCGCCATTGAGCACGTAATATCTCGAAAATAGGGCGGTGCGTGGGGAACGTAGCGGTTTAGTACTAGGTTCCCCTGTCTACCCTAATATATTCAGGATACAGCGTGAGGCTAAAAAAAACTTAAACTTGAAAATAATCACTCACAGTGCATTCGGGGGCAGTAATACTGTTTTTCGCTTCCTTCGGTGGTACATTGATCTTTTCATATCCGGCTGAAGAGTCTGATCTGTCAACTCCGGAGTTTTCCGGTATGTTATTTACTTTTTCGTAAGGCGGATCTTTTTCGGCTAAATCAAAGTACTTGACGCTTTCATAATTTGGGTCCTTTTTCGATCTCACCGAGTCATATTTTGAGTCCTTCGATCGTACAGATTCGTATTTAGGGTCCTTGCATCTCAAGGACTCGTAGTTTGGGTCCTGGTTGACACTCTCATAGTTGGGGTCTTTAGGCCGTACTGATTCGTAATTTGGGTCGGATTCACTTCCAGTTGTATTATAGAAAGGTTCGTTTGACATTGATTCGTAGTTGGGCTCTATGGCAGCTTCATCGTTATTGTTCCCTGACCAGTTATTGTAATTAATACCCCTTTTATTAACTGTAGAATACGTCGGTTGAACTTTATAATTGGGCGCGATCGTCGCATACGGAGGTGTCGGGGGCTGATTCCTTAACACTTCGTAATTGGGATCAGAATCTGAGGCGTTTGCATCGGACTTAGAAATATGTTCGTATCCAGGGTCACTGCTTATAATGCTGTTAGGCCCGCTATCAACCAAGAGGTGGTTTAACTTAACATTATTAGTAAACTGAGGTTTATTAATATCTTTAACTGTTTCATATCCGGGGTCTTGGTTTGAGCTTTTACGTTCTTTCCTAGCGATAGTTTCGTATCCATGGTTGATCGATTGTTTGCGGTCTATTGTTTCATATCCGGGATCATCCGCTTTGTACTTTAGCGTCTTTTCGTCGCTGATATCTTTAGATTTTCTAAATTCATCTTTTGTTTTCGCTTTCTTCATGACTTTGGCGTACATTTCTTCTACATTACGCGACGGACTTTCAGTTATGCGTTCAGATGTAATGCTTGTGTTGGGATCGGCAGAGGAATAATCGCTGTAAGCGGGGCCGTCTATAGAATTATAGAAATTATCATTAGTGTTGTCCTTTTGATCGATATCGAAGTTTAGTTCCCTAGCCACAAGGGGTCGTACGAGGTCGCCGGAACTAAAACGGTGCTTCTCAACGGGATAGTTGCAGCCATAGAAGTCGGAAGAGCTTACACAGCTATTGTTCCGTTGGTGCTTCTCGTTAAGACTGCGTCGGAGTTTGTCGTGGTTGAAATGGAGATCACCTGTTAAATGATATGTAATTTAGATAAGTTATTAATGTTCTACTTCTTCTTTTTATGCAAGAAATGAATATTAAAATGAAATATCTCATCAGATAAACTGCGACGTTGAGTTCCGACAATCAACGCAATTTGAGAAATAGATAGCCTTAAATTATGTAGTTAAAAATAAAATCTCACCAGTACTAGAAATCCTCTGATGTCGCTGCGCCACCGTATCAGCAGTTCTGGGGGGGTGCGATGCGTACGAGTGGGAGGGGTGCGATGGGTGTGCGGGGTGCGGGTGCGGCGCGTGTGACGGATGCGGCGGTGGGGGTAGGGGGGAGTTGGCTTGGCGCTTCTCTGGTTTAGGGGAGCCGAGCGCGCCCGTCGAGTTGGAGCACGATGACATTGATGCTGGAAATATTAGATTAGGAGAGAATTTACTTCATTGCACACAGATAAGACAAAAATAAAGTCATACGCAAATTCTTACAGACAAACTTTGACAAATATAAAAGGACTTGCAGTATTTTATTAAGGAATCCTCATATAATTGTATGTGTATATAAATAATGATAAGCAAGAATATTTACGTAATATGATGGTAGCCTAAGATTTACATATATGAATAAATGTGTGCGTCGTCATACAAAAAGTTTAAAGTTGTAATATTCGATAGAATTATTTCTAAAAAGCATAGTTACCTTGCCTAGAATGCGATGAATTGTTAGTAGCCGCCCCTATCTCCGGAGGGGCACTCCTCCTATAAAAAATGACAATGATTCATTTCAGTATAATTCCAAACAGATAACAATATGTATGTTTATTCAGAAACTCAGATTTAATGTGTTATGCATGGCGTGCGTCGTCACGGTTCGGTCGGTATCTGCACATACGTGTTTAAATGTTTCTATAAAGAGTGGCGTTTGAGACCAGGTATGATTCTTTCAATGTACATAAGAAAATAAGAGGAATAACAGGAACTCTCAGTTGTGGGGGCTGCGGCACGGATACAGTTCGTTTTCGAGTCCTCCACGATTATCAGTCACAGTTTACTAATCTAGCCTTATGGGTTGCAGGTGGAGGGCGGGGGCGCAGAGGCAGTGGGGTATGTGGGGCAGTTCGTGTCTGAGCTTTCCTTTATTGTCAGTCGCAGCACACTTACCTAGCATGAGGGTCGGAGGGGGCGGGCGGTGGCGCGGGCGCAGGCGCGGGGGCAGTAGGGGCAATGGGTGCGGGGGCGGGAGGCGTGCGTCGTCGCGGCTCGGGCGCTATCTGCGCATACGTGTCTGAGCCCTCGCCGACACTTGCTTCCTCTATTGCCGCATACATTTCATCTGAGTAAAACAATTTTTTTATTAATAAACAGTACGGAACGCGAACCGGACCTCAATTTTGACTCGCTGCGCTCGCATAATCTGGGTAGTGTTCACATGTTAAGCGAAGCAAGAAATGAATTTTTGAATTTTTAGAAATTTATTTCGCCTAAAACCACCTACGTGGTCATATCTATATGTTTGCAAATTTTCATCTCAATCGGTCAAACGGTATGAGAGCCTATTGGTGACAAAGAGTGTAAAAAGTCTCCAATAGAGCGCTTTGCTTGCTTCGCTCAATTATAATAAAATCGTAAAAGATAGGTGTCTGTATATGGAAGATATAAGAATAAAATAAATTATTGCTAATGGCATTTAATAACGTTATAGAACCAGAACCAAAAACAAAGGCTTTGTTGTCTGTTTCTTTGTGTGTTTGTTCATGCTAATCTCAGAAACTGTTTAAAGGATTTAAGTTTGTAGATTTCACTATTGTTGTTGTAGATTTCACTATTATATTCTAGCAAGCTTCCTTTGACATTGCATGTTTGTTTTATTTCAATTGCTTGATAAAAAAAAGTATACAATAGTATACCTTCTCTTTTTAGAATACTAAAGTGTTGTTCAAAAAATTGCTATAAATTATTGTTTTATTGAATTGCCTGAAATTTAAAATAATATGTATGGCAGATTAGCAAATTAACATTTCAAGTTCAAGCAGGCGAACTCGTGAGCGATTAGCTAGTTAATTACTAAAATTGTAAACACCACTGTAGAAATAAATCTCTGTAGGGAGATTTTTACTATTTTATTAGAATTACCAATTAGCGAGAGAGAATGCTAACATATAAAATTGAATGAATAAACTTTTTAAAATATTAATCAAAAATAATTTTCTCTTTCCAATTACTTTTAAGAATCACTTTTGGGTAGTTAAAATTAGTAAAATAATATTTAAAAAAAACACACATTTATTAAATATAAATAAATACTATACCCGAATCATCAGAAACAGTGGCGTAGTGCTGCATGGGCTTTGTGACCTGCGCTCGAATGTTACTTAGGGGCTCTCGCACTGATATGCTCGTGTAGCCCTCTGGAAAGACAACAATATACATATACATAAAGTCAAAAATATAACTATAATTTTCATATACATTTACAGGTTATATGGTATTGTATGATATGAATAATACATCGCACCTTTAGAATTATAGAGACCTAATAAAAAAAAAACCATGATTTTGAGAAAGAAAAAATATATATAGATAAATAGATTTATTTTATAGTTTTTTGTTTATAGTTAATTTAAAAAGCATTTACTACTGTATCTTATATAATTATTTTGTAAGCATAATTTTTGTACAAAAATGTAATCGCACACATCTTTATTGGACTTTTCCCAAAGCTTGATATTTTTATTAGGTCTCTATAATTCTAAAGGTGCGACATGTTATATTTGAGGAATATAGTGTGAGCGTAAAAAATTGTCAATGAAATCATGAGCATGTAATTCATGCTTTGCTGCATTGTGAGTGAATACAGAATTTGATACCCATATAGATCTCTGATTATTGTCGGGAATTTTGATAACGACACATTCTACAATACTGAACTTGGCTCTCATATCAATTTTTCATAATTTGCCTTATTTGAATTCTACGTATTATGTGTAAAGTTGAGTTATCTAGTATTTTCTGGTTAAACGAACTTGGTAACATCCTACTTTACCATTACCATTTTTTACATTATAGGCAAGATATTCTTCATTGATATTTTTTCTATATTTTTTTTCGATGTCAATTTACACTCATAAAAAACCAATTTTATGCCAAGGAAAAACACTTTCAACATTTAAATTACAAATAATTACAAGCATAAACATACTAGCAGAATCAGTAGAATCACCACTAAAGTGCACAGGGTCGGGGGGGCGCGGAGATGGTGGCGTTATGTACGGCAGCTCCTGACTGGACGGCAGCTGCCCGCTGATAGCCACCGAGGCTGATATCAATACGGCTTCTGGAATAAAAATAACTATATTATTAAAACTGGATCTATGGACAGCATGTTATATTTGGTGACAGCCATCAAAATTTTAATTGAACCGCCAAAATGTTATGGCATAGGCTTGTTTATCATCCAATTATATATACCTCCAAGAGAATGTACCAACTTCTGTTTGCATGCGAGCTGAGTGAGCTCTACAATGAGATTTTACAGCACTTGTCCGTTCACATTGTGTCTCGAGAGATAGAGATACTTCTCTAATATTTTGTTTGTCTTTAGCTAATAGTTTGGCTGGTGGCTTAAATATTTTCCGTGGTCATGGGGAAGAAACTATCTAATCCATGCAACCTCTGCCAGATCTTAAACTCCTTCTCGCCTCACATACTAGCTTTTAGAATTTCTCGTTAATGCAAGAAGAATGCAAGAGAACTTCCAAAATATTATATATATTTAAGATTATATATATACAGAACATTAACTATACTCTAATAATTAACACTATTTCTTTTTTCAATTGGAACTAGTACTACCTAAGATTAGTCCGTTCAACAAACTAGCTTTATATTCATTTTCTTAGTATATTAATATTATAAATTATTAATACAGATACCTGCAGCCGAAGATGATACTTCTCTCTCATCGATTTGGATTTCCCCATCAGATCTTTCATCGGGTGTAATTTCCACAATTCTGAAAAAACCAAATAATTATTATGAGATTAATATTTGCATTTTACTTAATTGTCCTTGAGTATTTTTTTTTATAATATATACGTGAATCTTGTTAATTAAAAATAATCTAAAGATAATCTAGATAAGATTTTAATATCTAATTTTAGTGAATTAATCCAATTACTTATTTACATAAAGAATACTTTTTTGCGTATCTTTTACAAGAAGAATTCAATGAAAATGCAATGTTCGATTACTATGTTCTTCCCTATAATAATTTCCTGGTAGTAAATTTTTTAATTATTTTAATGTGTTAGAAATAACCTTTACATCTTATTTATGTAGTTATGTTAACAATAAAAGTAAAGGAAAATGTCGTAGGAAGAGCTCTAGCAATAATCGTAGGGTAGTATACACTATCTTATTTCTTGACATCAATATTGCCCTTGACGATTTTTTTATTCTATTATTCCTAGAAGATACTATAATTATGTTAAATTAAGATGCCTTATGTTAGTAAAAAAATATGGCACAAGTGTGTGACTGTAAATGTGATAGTGGCTAGTGTGGGTTCAATTACCAGTCGAGGAAATCTTAAATATTTACATTTTTTCGCTTGGATGTCGAAGCAAAATGCCTTGAGCAGCTTAAAGCTATAAAAATGTTTTTTTAACTCACATATCATGACTCTCGTTCTGCAATTTGGCATAGGCGTGTTCATACGGATGATCCCTGCTGGTAGACGCCACTGCGGGGGCTTTATTTCCTGTGAACACATACATATGTCATCATGAACATATGTCATACATGCACATATTCAATTATATACATATGAATATATGAAATATATAGATTTATTTAATCGACAAGGATGTCCCAATTACCCCAGCGGTCCCCATCCTTTAATGTATACTGACGAAGATAACATCGCGATTGTCGATTAGATTTCTTTAAAAGAATACTATGCTATTATGTTTATATTAGTGTAACGAAAACAGAAGCAATTTTTTTCTAAAAATATATTTATCAATGGAAGAATAAAAAGAGGTTGCGATTTGCGATAAATATAATCAATCGCGTAATGTTAATATATATGTGCATACTATATTATAAATAAAAAAAGTATGCCACAACTGAATTTACATCAGAATAATTGTTTTTTTTTTTTCATATGCCTGTATGAATGTATTACGAGTTTCATATACATACATTGTATCTATAAGTTACATCCATTACTAAGATTAAACAAAAGATGATTCATGCTTGCATTGTTACTAAGAAATGTTCATTTTATTATTCTAGGTAACTATGTTCTTGTTGTAATTAATACATTGAAACGTTCATACTAATGAGATTAGTGTACATTTAAAGACTAAGTAATTGAATGTAATAGGTATCTTACAGCACCAAGGTGCACTTATAATTGTTATAATAATAGACTACACTCTATGTTAAACTTGTTAATATACAAATTAAGGTTAAATAAATTTATTTTTAAAATTAAACATAACTTCTTTTCTCAATTCATCTCACATGGTATATTTGAAGGAAAAAAATTATGGAATATATAAAATAAAACATAAGTAATTATTTCTATTGAGAATATTATTGTTATTTTGAAATTTACATCATTTGGTTGATACACTCCACCTTAGACATCAGTCCATATCGAGCTATCTACTATTCATTAGTAGCCATAAGCTACAAAAACTTAAATAAAATTAACTAATAATTATAAAAAATCTTATACTGCTTATTCTTATACTAGTATGAAAAATAATTTGCTTCTAAATAAGATTTCTTGAATGGTTAATATAAAATAACTAGCGGACGCGCGCA
>FASU01048760.1:7195-17388 GCA_001486225.1 Heliconius pardalinus sergestus
TTCTAAACTCAATTATAGTTACATTAATGACCTGATGATATCTATAGCAGGCGCCTGGCGTTACCCAGAGGAGACAAACATTTTTTTACATGTAACCCTATGGGGAAATTTGTCACTTGATTATTCCTCAAGTTCATTGAATTTTTAGAATTTTTTTTCGCCTAAAATCATCTATATATTTGCAAATTTTCATCTCAATCGGTCAAATCGTTTGGGAACCTATTGGTGACAAAGAGTGTTTACACTCTCAAGTCTCCAGTAGACCGCTCCGCTCGGTTCGCTCAATAAAATAATTAATTAACTAATTAACATACATTTCTATTTTATATTAACATTTTAGTTTAGCCTAATGTGACTTTATTTTCTTTGCAATTTTTTATATATGTAGGTAGTTGTATCGCTCGGTGGGTGGTAAAGTTACGCCACGCTTTAACCATACGGTTGAAAAACACCGATCAAATGTAATTCGAACTCGCATACCGAGGGTTCCGTACCAATTTCTGCAATGTAATGGGAAATACAACTTATAAAAGTGAAGAAACTGAATTTGACGGTGCTGTGTTGGATTTTGCACCAGCCTGCCACTTGGCTTTAATACAAATTTTAAGGCTATTATTTTTTAGATTTTAACTACAAATGTATAGTGTACAGAATTTTTCTAAACTAGTACAATCTATAGAGGCTAGCTGCTAAATTCATATATCTAGATCAACCGGAAGTACTCTATTAATTTTGATTCCCTTTATAGTGTCGAAATACGCGTTTTTTTGCGACATAGGCCATATTTTTAAGTAAATGTACAAATACGATTTTTACAGGAAATTAAGGGACCGTAGACATCAGTATATGGTTTAAATTTCAACTCGTTATCGCCAAACGTTCCTGAGATAAAGGCAGACAGGCTTGACAGATAGACAGACGGGCTGACGGACAACAAAGTGATCTTATAAAGGTTGCTTTTTTTTTAAAGGTACGGAACCCTAAAAATAAACGATTTGGTCTTTACCATAATTTTCGTGGGTTCCATGCAAAGGTCCGTCGGAGACCCTGACCGTTACGGGATCCTCGATTGTCAAATACACTGTACTTAAAAAAAAATATTATTACATTCTAACTGAACTTCAAATTCATGTTTGCCCTCGGGCTCCAATATATTCTAAGAAGGCACTAAAACAATACTATATGATAATCAACTTTTTCAAAGTCATATTTTAACTCAATCTATCCCTAACTAAACGTACTTAGTATTCCAGGGTGTGAGTGTAACGCGACGGTTGTGGGTTCAATCCCCCTCGAAGGAATGAATTATTATTTATTAATATTTTAATATTTTCGATTTGGCAACAAGGCAAAAGCCCGGCGTTGAGTTCCGCCACTCAACACGGAATGCCTCAAAAAAATCGGCGGAGAGTAGGGAACGGAGTGTCTCAACACTAGGTTCCCTCTGCCTACCCTGCTGTGTGCGTGTTGTTTACGTGTAGACTTACCTACATGATTTACAATTTATTCCATTTTAATACTATAAATATAAAAAGAAACCAGTGAGAACATACTTAATCGAAAGCAACGTGACATTATCTACAAGTAAATCACGAGCCAAGCCAAGCTTTTCTAAACTAGTTTTCGAAGAAAGATAACTTTTTATGCTTAAAACGCATACAGTAATGTCTTAAAAACCTTTTAAAGTATTACTCTGATAAAAGACAGGTGCGTCGTTAAACATGAGATTTTAAAATATTATTACATTTAATCACTTCTGTTATATGGACAATGGACATGTCAGTGGCGTGGCGCATGGGCACAAGCGTGTGACTAAACGCGACAGGGTGTGGGTTCGATTCCCACTCCAGGAAATGAAATATTTAATGTTTCTTATTTCTTAGAGGCCAGTTAAGTTAAAAAAAATCACTTCTAAATAGTATTTGTGTCAGATTTGTTTGTAATACTTAAGAATTATGTAAATGTTAGTTATGGACGTTTAAATAAGAGACGTCCAATTTTGTGTAATAAATAATAATAATGTTCTTTAAGAATTTGTATTGCCCGTGTAATATGCCCGCATGCCTATACATGTTAAGAATTTAGAAATGTTTTAGGGATCCGTACTCAATATTTATAAACCTAGAATTTGAATTTAAAGAAATTAGTCTGCTATTTCAAACGCAATACCAGAAAAATATAATTAAAATTAATTATTTCAAACAAAATATCTCTAAGGTAATGCATTTGGTATAAATTGATTCTTATAAAAATAGTACCTATGTAAAAAGTGCTCTCGGAACTAAAAATGTATAACTTATAGACAAAGCTCTTCCGAGTCTAACTCGAGTGGGATCTTGGAAGGTTCCACCGTCAAGATTTCGGCTCCAGCACGGCACGGTGATACCATATTGTATTATTATCTAAACTATGTATAGCTGCCAATTCATGATGATAGGACTTAAATTTTATTCCATAGTTACAATATTACAAGCTAATTATATGCGGATTAAAAAATATTAACATCGGTTATCTAGGTAAATATACCTAAGTAAAAGCATTTTTTTTTCTATAATATACCTATGAAGCCAGTCGGGACGCAGCAACTCATGTCTTCGTTCTGGTGCCGAGCGCGGCGTTGAGTACCGCCACTCAACAATGCAATACCTCCATAATTCGGCAGAAAGTTAAGAATAGTCTCTTTACAATAAGCGGGATATTGAAAAAAAAATATACCAATATAATACAAATGCTATTACAATTCTAGCCACGATTTCACGTAAAATACCACATACGGACAAAGCGAACTCGTGCCTACAGTAGGTACTCTAAAGGAATCCAGCATTTACCATTTAGACTTTATTTGTTTACTCGAGATCGTGCTCCTTTGCATATAGAACAATGGTTCTTACATCACCGAATTCCTAAGTATTGTATATACCAGCTAGAAACTCTTAAAGAAATCCAATATATTATGTATATTCGTATAGTCGTACGAATAAAACCCAGTGTATGATTTCAAAGCAACAAACGGATTTCTAACTAGAAGAAGAAGCGAGTAGGTAATCTGTCAATAATATATTACCAGATCTTGGCTTAACTAGAACTATCTTCAGTTAAACCCTAAAGGTCAAGTCCAGTTCCAGGTACACGACCAATATCCTCCCTTTGTAAAATTGGCACAGTAAATTCATGGAATAATAATTCACTTTTTCTCTAAAGACTTCTTGAAAAAATATTATTTTAACTATTACCTATTTTCTGTAGAGCATTCGTAGTAGATTATACTATTTATTTACAGATATTCAATAAACAAGCCAAAACAATACACGGTTATTCAATAAATCTAAATAAAATTTTTAAAAATATATATTTTCATTTTTTTAAATTATTTTTTCTTTTTATTGTCATCAAGATTCGATCGATTCTAGTAAAAATACTTTTCGAACTTTCTATCTCACAAATTTTAAATATATGATTTCATACATACTTATTTATAATACTTTTCAGAACTTTATAAGTTTTATAATTAAATTTATAGTTTGTGATGATGATGGCATGGAAAAGCATAGAGAACTAAGTAAGTAATTTCTTCTTTCACTACTTTCCATTCGCATTCGTGGTCACATTAATATAACTAATAGTTGTGTACCTACTATTGATAATTTTGGTTCGAACAAGTAATTTCTAATATTAGCGCGTTTAACCAACGAAATTCTTTTTATAATATTAGTAAAAATATAAATAAATAGTTCATAAACTCGTTTTGTACCCTTTACCATCTTCGTCTTAATACTATGTTCTCTCTGCTTACCCTGCGGGTTACAGCGTGAAGCTGATCTGTTACCACTGCGATCGGTCAAACATAGTCATTCTAAAAAAAAGAAAATTTCTAGAAAATAATTACAATCCCATTTTAAAAGTGCCTAACCTAACCGAGTAAAGCCATTAGTAGACGTGTAAATATATTTAACTCGAGCATAAATGTAAACATTATGTAAGGCCGTGGCCCAAGTATTCCTTTACAATAAGACTACCCACTGCGGTCAGTCCTTGTGTCTCATATAAATATAATCAATTATATTTTACTAGCGGCCTCCCCGCGGCTTCGCCCGCTTGAACTACATAATTATTCATTTAATAAACAGAATTGACTTTTTTTTATATTGAATAGGCTTGCGTTTGACCGCATCAAGTCTGGTGAGCGTTGATGCGATCTACGGTGGTGCACGCTTGCTTAGTACCTGTTGACTCTCTTTTTGAAATATTAAGACCCTCATATTGTAAGTCTATGGCCTCAACTATTAATTTTAGTTTCGTTATAAATAATTTTATATTCATATTTATTTACAGAGAGCTCCCTACCCAGTTTCAAGCTAGTATAATATACCTGATGTGTCAATTGCGCCAGTACTATTATTTCATTTTAATATGACATAGGTTTATTTGTCGTTTGTTTGATTTTTATCCGCGGACGTTTATAGACGCCCTCCCCCGCCGGGATGATGTTCTGGTAGAATTAGAGTTATTCAACACTCAATATCTCAAAAGTTGGGCAAAAGTATTGCACAGAATATCTTAACACTACAATTCCTCAGCCACACCGAAAAAACACAAAAACAAAAAGTTGAAGATACTTTTTTAAAATATTTTTATTCACAAAGTAAGTTGTATTTAAGATGATTTCGCATGCTGTGGTGTGATATAATCGTGTGAGTACAATCGTCGTTGAGTGCTGCTTTCCTTATAAGTGCAGTTATTTTCCACTTTTATTATGGTACAAGTAAAGAAAGTTAGTGGTGATGGATGAAAAAGTGATTTTACTTCTATCTTTTTATATAAGTTGGATGGATGAAGTTAGACTGTTTTATATGTTATTCATGCGATAGTTGTGAGTTCGCAGCTTGAACTTCGCTTCGACTTCGACTTCGCTCGAGGGTATGTTCTGGCGTAAAGACGAAAGACCTTAGGTTATACATGAAGCATTGCGTGTTGAGTGCTAGAACTCAATGTCGTGCTTTGCTTAGTTACCACAACGAAGAAATGGAACCCACAACTGACGTGTGTACAATTACGCCCTTGCCACTGCGCCACAACGACCTCGCACGGATTTATATTACAATAAACACTTACAATTTTATTTAATATATATTATTTCTATTAATAGAAATTAAAACTTGTAATGCCTCCAGAATTCGGCAGAAAGTGGGGAACGGAGTGTCTTAACACGAAGTTCAGAGGGAACAGAGAGCCTACCTTGCTGTATGCGGGATACAGCGTGAGCTTTAACCTTTAGTTATTTTTAATGAATCGCTTCCGGCTCTCACTTACATTTATAAAACATAATAGTCATATAAAATATGACACGGCTTTTTAATTAATGTTATTTCAGAACAGGTTTTAAAATTGTAGGATAAAATAAATGTCAAATGCATATTATACTATAGTTCCTAAATACTGTCATACTTATCTAAAGGTAAATAAATATATGTCTAGTTGCGAGCGTGACTTCTTAAGGGGTCGTGGGCTCGATCCCTATTTTTAACCGGCTTCTGTAAGCCGACAAATGTTTGGTCCATTTGTGTACTACTACACTATAACTCAATATCCCGCCAACCGATTTCGATGATTCTTTTTTTGGAAGGGGTTCACTTCAAGGATATTTTGATGAAAATTTGGTTTGGTTCTGATTGTGTGATCCGATTCAAATTGAACAAATCGATTTTTTTGTAAAAAAAAAATATTTTTTTATTATATAGCAGAATAGGAGTAGGAGAAACAAGGCTAAGTTGGCCTGAAAGAAACTGGGGGTTGTCAGCAGGGCGACACAGTTCTTCACGCCAAAGCACCTTTTGGGTGTGTATAGGGTCCAGGTTCGGCCTTATATGCAGTAACATTCTCATCTCTGGGCTGGTGTACCACAATATAAGCTTGACCCATTTGATCGCATACAACTTAGAGCTGTTCGAATCGTTGGGAACCCAATATTCTGTGAAAGGCTACATTGTGTAGAGAAGTCTCCTCGCTGTGCGTTCTCTATCGCATTTATCATGGTGAGTGTTCTGAAGAACTGTTTGACCTGTTACCTGCCGCCGAATTTTCTAACCGCACAGTACGTCACAAACTTAAATATCATCCACACCATCTGGATATGTGGCACTCCACTACTGTGCGGTTTTGTAGGAGATTCCTTCCATACGCCACGGAAATGTGAAATGACCAGGGCCAGGACCAGGTCGATACGACCTGGGTAACTTCAAAAAGCACGTCTGTCTCCACCTTAAAGGCCGGCAATGCATCTTTGGTTTCTTTGGTGTTACACGGAGTCGTGGGCGGCGGGGATCATTTATCATCAGGAGGATCCGTACGCTTGTTTGCCTTCTCTTTTTTCCATAAAAAAGGCAAAGATGATACATTTTGTTTCCATCCATTTTTGAGTTTGGGTGTTGAGTAGAGGAACTCAACGTTCAGTTTTGTTTTGCCAGAGTGTGGAAATTTAATTCTCCAGAGTGGGAATGGAATTCACAACCATTTATCGCTAGTGTCCCACTGATCACGATTGCCTTGGGTTCCGTACCTCAAAAGAAAAAAGCGGAACCTTTATAGGAGCATTTTGAGGTTCATCTTTTATTCGTTCTTCGTACTTGATCGGTTTTTTGTAGCCTATACTAGTTCTACCTATTTTACAATTAGATAAGGATACCAATAGAATATACGGAATTTATATATATTAAAAACATATTTTCTCTTGACATGTGGTTAAAAATATATATTATATCTATAATATCATATATTTTACGTAAAGTAATCTCCATAAAGAATATGATTTAATGCACGCGTGTTTAAAAGTGAGATAATTGGTGTGATTAAATCGTCAACCTTTTTAACACCGGTGGCAAAACATTAAAATAGCCTCTCATTAACGGGCCTTCAGCCTCATTTGAGCCGCTTTAGGTCATTGTCCGGGTTAGGTCATTGTTCAATACTTATATAATATCAACTCTTCTCTATATATAATAAAACAGTTAAAATATTTTGTATGTGCATTTCGTATTTTTGACTAAAATGGATAGAGGGACACTTAAAAAGAATTATAGAAAGCATAAAATATATTTTTTTTAATTTCTTGTCTGTCTGTCTGTGTGTATGTATGGTCACGCTAATCTCCGAAAGTACTTAACCGATTTACTTAAAACTTTCACTGTTGCTTTGTTTTAACTCAACTTAACATCTAAAGTTTGTTTCATCAAAATCGGGTCACTAAAAAAAAGTTATCGGCATTTGAATGAACACAAGGCATGAGTTTGCCTACAAGTGTATAGCAATCCATATCCATACTTATATTTATAATAAATCTGTATTTTTAACCGACTTTCAAAACAAGGAGGAGGTTCTCAATTAAATATTTTAGATTCGATATTCGATTCATTTATTCGATTAATTATTTTGGATTTGATTTCGATATTGTATTAATTGATTCGATTTGGGTAATTTGGGTATGTTTTGTAATATGCAGTTATTACATTTATTTTACAAATAATATTATAAATCCTTACCCAAATCAATAATTTAATAAATAAGGCTGTTTCTGAACGAGTAAATTAAATTATTCATTGTCATCAACACATTTGACTGTCAGTCAATTCTGTTTATTAAATGAATAATCATGTAGTTCACGCGGGGGGGGGGGGCGCTAGTTTATTAATATTTTCACTTCTTCGCTCCGGCACCAATGCGAAAACCGGGGTTGAGCTCCGCCACTCATTACGCCATGTTCGGCGGAAAGTGAGGAACGGAGTGTCTTAACACTAGATTCCTTCTACCTCCCATGCTGTGTGCTGGATACAGCTTGAAGCTGATTTTTTTAAATAATTTGTATTACATCATCAATGTTTACTATATAATTATCGTTAAAGCATTTGGAACGATAAATTAAAATAAATTTGTAAAAAATCAACTTACAGTCCTATTAGTAATGAAAGAATTAGCAGAGAACTTCTTTGTTTGTATGTACTCAATATTTTTAGTTTAAATAAAAATGTAATGTAAATAGCCTTTTTATTTTTGTAAATGTTCAGTAATGAATATCATCCTTTATTATTCACATAAAATATTTTAACGAAAAAAGTATTGGTCATCTGTATTGGTCATCGACTACTTCCTGCAAGTTTTAGTCACAGTATTGGGTGATATACGGAGGTAGCATGGCAAGGACCATAGAGTTCACGCAGGCGAAGTTGCGGGCTAGTTTAATAATAAATCTAATTTAGAAGAATCTCACAAAATGAGTCAATGACTTATCAAATTTGAATAAAACTCGGAAAAACTATCGTAACATAGTTTACAACCTTGATAACTTCTTGATAATCTTAAGATAGCACACTTTTTTATTAATGTTCATTATATCAGAGTAAATGGCATGGCATTAGGTTAGTGTAAAGAACTAATGATTAATCTTTGTTTTATTTTCTTATAATGTAATATGATAAACCAGAATGCGGTGACAAATCAGGATGTTATTTTTATAGTAGCATTACCTAATATCAGTTCAACAAATTAAAAAGCGCACTTCACGCCTTTTCCCGTATAGGTGGTCTAGAGACACAAGACCGACAGACAGACAGACTTATAACAAAGTGTTCCGAGTTCCGTTTTCTTCTGAAAACATACGGAACCACAATAATACATAAACCTATATCTACATATATTAAATTTGAAACGTATTATTAAATTGGGAACAATTATAAATAACAATAACGTAATATTTAATAATTTAGACTTATTATTTCACATTTATAATAAAAACAATATTTTAGAACAACTCGCGACATATTAGGAGTATGGGTATTTTCATGATCTAGGCCGACCTGACGACTAAAGACTATTTTACATTGCAAATTATATACTAAATTGTACTTACTACTGAACAGCAACCAAGATTCATTCCCCATTAGGGGAAAAGTGAATTAAAATACTACTGCAGTCGTTCGGATATGCTAAACTTGTCTTGCCCTACTTGTCATACCAATGCCTGACCATTTACAGCACATATGCATAGAGAGTACCTAGTACTATCTAAGATTGCGTTTTTTTATATATTTTTTCATAACTTAAACAATTAATGGTTCTATAGAAAACACAATAAAGGCATTATTGAATTAGGCGCGTGTAGAGAGTATCAGTACTCTTTGATATACTCGATATCATTATTTCTGGATTATCCATTATTTTTTAACTCTTTTTTGACCCGAAGACCTGAAGGTTAATAAAAATTAATAAAAGCACGGACATGACAAGTGTGTAGAGAAGAAAATTATTCATTTTCCTGATTACTTTAATTATTGCATTAAAGTAATGAGAAAAATGGATAATTTTAAATAAATACTTATGTGGATACAGGAGACAGTAGTAGTTTAAGGATTCGACATGAGATGACATAGTTTTGACAAACATTATTAAGAAAATTTAGGATTAATTGTTTTTCTTATTCTTTAATACAAATATATGGCGTCTAATAAGACAAATTTCCTCTTAGTTATTAATATTTCATGTATTTGACCATAGAAAGATTAGAGCTGGCACCTCTTGGTATTTTTCCGATAACAAACTAAATAAGCTATACAATGTTATCGCACCACGTCAATATCTTAATGGACGTTACAAATTTTGTTATAAGCATAAAATTTCATTTCTTTTGTATATTTTAATGACGCGAACAACATATCCAAATACAATTCAATAAAATAATACACAAAATTAATTTTATTTGAACAGATTTTGGTAAAATCAATATTTGCGATGATCCCAAAAAGACCACACACCCATATGTGTCAATATAAATTGCAGAACTGTGTTAAGTAGCTATCGAATTAAAAATTAAAATAGTTTTTGAGAAATAAAACGTCTTGCGACATTCCCGAGCTCTTTAAATTGTATTTAGCTATCTCCATCTATATGTTTGTTAAGGCAGGGTGTGTTCGTTGTTGCGTGTTTTTGGAGGTGCTGCTGGCTGCTGGGCTGACCTTATTGTGCGTATGACTCATACGAGTACCGCGGCTGACTCTACATTACACAAACATTTTGAAACTTGTCTACTACCTACTAGAGCAGAGCAGCAGAGCTAGATAAACAGAAATTAATGATTGTTGCTTACCAGAAATTGGTTAATATCAATAAAAAATATATAACTTTATTATATTATTATTATTTTTTTA
>FASU01048870.1:9071-20653 GCA_001486225.1 Heliconius pardalinus sergestus
AGACATTGCTTCTCAAAATCAATATATGGCTGTATTTTACACATAAGAGTACTTTGCTTTTGTGTGAGACAAACTCCATTATCTTTTATTATCATCCATTCTCTGTCATACTCAAACCCCTTTGAACCTATCATCCATCCAGTCTTAATTTTGAAAGCACCACACGATTTAATAGGAAAAATTGCTATTTCAGTTAAAATAATTCTCGATTGTATATTTTGTATATCAGGAACCGTAGGATACAAGAATCTATCATTTATAAGATTTGATATTTTTTCTATCAATGCAACTCCATTGGTTTTTTGTTCTTTATTATAATGTATCATTTGACGAATTGGTTGTTTATAGTGCTGTCTAACAAAACATTTGGTTATCATTAACACAAGTTTATCAACATCATTAAAAGTATTGTAATACCCAAAGGATACTCTAATGGCTCCAGTAGGTTTCCCATTTATCAAGTCAACTTCATCCCCACATTTGTGTCCAGCTTTATACATACTCTTCATTTCACTATTAGTAACTTTTAAATGTCTTTGACATGTTCCTGAATTGCAGAAGCAACCAGTCCTAATACTTATGTTAAACAATTCAGCCATATGTTGAAACTGTAAAATATGTAAAATAAATATTAGTATTTCTTTAACTTCATGCTTTATCCTACATATAGCAAGGTAGGCTGAGGGTAATTGGCATGTGTAGAGACATTTTATGTTCTACATGTAGGCTAAAAATAAATAAACTTTAATTATTTACAATTTACCTCAGCATATCCAATATAAGATCCATTTTCTCTTATTAAATTAAAGGCAAGAACCCCTCCTTGTATATTTATGTCACTAAAATCTGAATCCAAATACAGCACAACTGCTTTTCTTCCATTTTCATGTCGAAGATTACTTAATTGTTTATACAAATCTTGTGCTAAATGAAATGTGTGGCAAGAAATTGTCTCCATAATATCATTATTCACTATTTTAGGAAGTAGACTGTTAAAAGTATCAAAACAATGTTTTAAGGCAATAATTGATAAAAATGGCAGAGTACCATCTTCAAATCTGGAAAAAAAATATTATAAACTTTTATAAGCATTATAGAGTAAAAAAAATGTTTTTAATATTAAATTGAGACTTAATTCATTAACAGTATTTTCTTTACTTGACTTTTGCAAATGCTGATGTTTATTGTTTTATATGAATAGACAATATAACTTTACTACTATTTAAATGAAATATTTTTTAACACAACCATCAAGCTTACATTAATGCTGTTCCACAGAGTCATTGCGGCTTTATTGGACATGATAATCATGTAAAATAATTAAAAACAATATAAAAATTATAATACCTTTCATGCAGTATATCTCTTTTTACATGAAAACTGTCATTACTTAGAACTATATCAACAGTTCCACCTCCAAAATATGTTTTTTGGTTTAAAACATTTGCACTGTTATTTTTTATTAACAGAGCTCCCAAGCCAGTTGGAAATCCAAATATTTTATAAAATGACATACACACAAAATCAGGCTGTATTCTAGATAAATCTAAAGCACTTGTAGCAACAAAAGATGCTGCATCTAATAAAACATACCAATTGCAATTAACAGCACATGATTTTTGCTTTAAAAAGTTATTCAAGCAACCTTTTTTAATGTTTTCTATACAATCTATGGGATACTTGTACCCATTAAAATTACTTTGTGCTGGATAAGCAAGTAATGTATTATTATTGCAAGTATTATTATTATTTTCACAGGTTTTAGGTTTATTTGGATGTTTTAGTGATGATAAAAACTCTTTATGAGAAATGCTGATGACATCTGCATTCTTTTCTTTAGCTAATTCTCTTAAACCTATAACTGATGTATGGCTATCAACAAGATATAGGAAGGAACCTCTATCTTCTTCATCACTATCATGAAATTGAAATGATTCTAGTACTAGCTTTAATGATTGTGTGGTGCCAGATGTAAATATCAAACTATAATTTGATGTATTTGTATTGAAATGGCTAAGTACAATATTTCTAACTTGTTCTATGCAATCTCTTGTCTCTTTATCAGTATGAGGATTTAAATATACATTATTTAAGAGATCTTCATTGATTTTATGTAATAAGATCTGTGGATATAGGACGGCTCCAGCATTGTCTAAGTAACATTTGTCTGAAAAAATCAATTGGTATTCATTAATATTTTCAAAATGAGACTAGCAAAGTATATTCAACATATGGTAAGTGGAAAAATGTTAAATTATACTTTTAAATATAGTAAGTCAACATTGGAATTATTTGCTTTAACATGTGGCATTATTTTAATAATTTAGCCTTGTCTTTAATTAATACTTTTTATAAAATATTTACTGCAAAGTTTTGGTTTTATAATAGTTACGAAATATACACAGTGACATATAATTTACTATAAATATTTACCTCCTAGCCTAGTAAATTCATTTCTTATTTTTTGCATTCCACATGTGTCGATTACGTTGCTTAGGGCCGACATATTTTCCTTTTACAATCGAAGTATGATATAAACAGCTGCCTTCTTTCCTATAGTTCATAATGTAACTGATGAAATGGTAACTACTGTTGCTTATAATCAACCTTGAGCATAATTTCGTAGTAAACAGATAATAACGGGAAGCTTCATTATATACATAAAAAGAGTAACGTCACATTTAAGTAATTACATCGTTTTGTTTACTTGCTGACTGCTGTTATAGTTTAAATTCGCATTGTGAACAACGGTGACGTTATCAGTTATCAGCACATTGACAATTCGCAAGTGCTAAGTACATTTAAAAAGTGACATTGACAGTTCTCTTTTATAAGATTTTCTCTAAACTTGTGGCAACGGCGTATTGTATTGTGCCTACAAAAATCTTAAAACAAATAAACATTATATATCAGTTACTTTACCTGTAATGTTTAAATTTAAAATTATAATATAAAATATTATTATAGATACTATAAAATATTAACCTTTTGCGCTATACTTAATTATCGAAATGACTGGATGACTAAAACTGGAATTTAATTATTTTTGTGTTTTGTTTTTTTTAATTGTTTTATTATTGTAAGGAATATGTAATTCAAGACATGTCATTATTGAATAACTTTCAAAGGCCACATCATCACATGTTATACTAAGGTAAACAATAAATTGAGTACAAGGTACTTACATCTTAAATATTTTTGGACCGTATCTTCCGCGTGCAGCAGAAAATGTAAAGAAACGACCTAGTATTAAGACATTCCCCTCTTGCTCTTCCTAATTTCGAGACTACGTATTTTACCAGAGTAAGGAAATGAAAGTAATATAAATAATAAATTATATTATTTGCACTCCTTTTTCCCGAGTGAAAATTGTAGTACCCCTTGCGTTTATTGTTGGCCGCTTTCTCATAATCCAACATTTGAAATAGAAAAAACGATTTAATATTTTTTTACACTTTAAAATGCCTTAGTACCTGAACTGTAATTGAAATAACGTTCCTTTATAAAATTATAGGAAATTTTAAAAATTTAAGCCGTTACTTATGTGATAATATATAACATTATGCTCCATTCAATATCAGTGATGCTGCACAGACGTAGGTACCTCGTACCACCTTTGACGGCATCGCCTTACTAAATTGCGTTACTTCAATTTAATTATTGCTTTTATGGAGGGCTTTTAGTAGCTTTTAGTATCAAGTGAACGTGATCGACTCTTATAAGTGAATTGACGTTCACGACAGAAGACATTCGCTCTACTATTTTACTCTACTCGTAGGTAAATGTTTGTCCTAACAACTTTATTTTGCTTGCAGTTAGCTATTAACCTGTTTATATGAGGTGCAGCGGAGTTTTGAAAGCTGGAAAAGCTAGATATTTCACCAGCAAAACTTTACTTGTGTACCTACAGGAATAGTAATGTTCAATAATAGTAGTATTAAGTTAACTTTACAAATTGACATTTTTTTTCTTAAATAATGAAATAGCTATAATTAATGGGAAAATATAAATTTATTAAGCATTTTATACTTACCGCCCTTGAGTCGAGGCCGTTGTGGCGCAGTTGTACGTCTCACTATAAATACGACAGGTGATTGATTATATTTAAATTATTATCGTTTCGACGGCGTTGAGTTTTGCTATTCAACATATAAGTAATGTTTTGAAAATTGGATGGAAACTGCGGATATAGTCGATTATCTTAACACTAGCTTTCTTTACCTGTTTAAGGGGAAAAAGCTTGAAACAGTTTTTTTTGTTTAAACCTCACTAATAATAACTTATATGTGCAAAATTATTTTTTATAATAAAACAGGCACTGTTTATTGCCTTGGATGCCGTTTCATTTGACACACACACACACCGGCTTACTAATTCGCGCACTATGACTTATGACTTGTGAAAGGTTTACTAAAATAGTAAAACTAAAAGAAGTTATTCTTATAATAAATATAAATCTAACAAGATATGTTGTCAAAATAATGTATCTATTGTTTTAGCGAGTACAATACGTGTTTGTTTTATGTTGTTTGATTTGACCTGGCCTCTAAATAATAATAATTACTACAAATAAATATTTATTTAGTATAAATAGAATTCTATGAACATGAATGAAAATTTTATCACTTTAGCAATGATATAGTATCAAAAAATAAGACTATTTTTTTAATTTACCTACATAAGTGAAAGAGGAAATTATGTGAATTCTTAAAAAGGAATTCTTTGATTGACGTAACTGAACGCCGGGGTTTGTCTCGATACTAGAGCGAATAAATAAAAATATTAAATATTCAACTTCTTAAAGTGGGAACCGAACCCACAACCTTTTTCGTTCACAGTTACGCGCTTGTGCCTTTGCGCCGCGTCGGGCCTCATGAACTATGACCTTAACTACTTAATTACAATAATAAATTAAACTATGAAGGTCATTTGCTTTACTATTAAAATTTGTTGTTTTATGTATTTGTCTGTATCCGGTTATTTTTTATTTAAAATTGATCTTAAGTTATTACAAATTCATTAAGTAAATTACGTAATTTTAAACTAAAATTATTTAATTATTTATTACTAAAAAATTTAATTATTTATTACTAAAATTATGTAATGTAATTTGAATGTATTTCAGACAATTTCAATTAAACTAGTTAATTGAAATACATTCAAAATTATAAAATTGCGTGGACATATTAAGCTGAAATCAATATAAAAAAATATGTATATATAATGTCAACCACGCAAGACCTTTTGTGCACGTCCCGAAGACCAGAACAAATACAGAATTACACAGCACAAATGAAGAACTCCTTAAGGAGAACCCATCTTCACAACATTATGTAATGTCTCACGGCTGAGTGAACTCTGCTCAGCTCACTTTTCGCCATAGGATGTTTGAGAAGATGGAATCTTTTAGGCTCTTAGGCCGAGGGTACTTTAGTTTTTAATGGGAATCTCTTCCTATTAAAAACTATATCCTAGCCTATATCCCTTTTCGATTTCTTCTTCTTCTTTCTGACTCATATTACTTAATTAATCTCAAGAAATACTTATTACTCGTATTACTTTACTTTGCAGATGTAAAAGCCTCATCATTCAGTTTATTTTTGGAATGAGGAAATACGACCACATAACATAGTAGGTACTGTAATTAGTTAAAATGGCTAACCGTAGAAGACTGATGGAAGTTACATTCTCTTATCCTCCTTTACACTATCCTTTACTTCTTTCTTTCTTGACGTCGAACACCGTCACTCCTAGCACCTCCATTCCTGTAGATTCAAAAAGTATTATCTATCTCTTAGTCCGACCATATTGTGTGTGTTATACGTACGGATATTAAGTATATAAACTTTCTATATATTTATTTATATAAGTGTATATATTCATGCATGCATTTTATTTGCATATCTGATATATTACACAGTATTTTACATTATAAATATCTTTTTGCCTTAGCTTAGGTTATGAACTTATCAGAATGAACTTGACATTTCCGACGCATCGATATACCCAAACATCCAAATAACTTCCGAGTTTATTCAATAGTCGTTCTGTTATACCTAAGTATATCCAATATTTAGTTTTTTCAACCGGTTTGTATATTGACCGGTTTATTTTTGTCAAAAAAATTATCTATCTAATTTGATAACTATTTCATATTACACATATATAAACAAAGAAAAGTTGTAACCAATTAAACATAGGCTTGCCTGATCTTGTCTTACTTATTCGTCGTGTATCGTGGGAGCGTTTATAGTTGCGTGATAGTTCTGGGTTCAATCCTCCCCAAGCATAATAAAATATTATATCCTTCTTTTTTTAATTTGTCATTCTAGCAAAGCGCAGCATTGAGTTTGGTCACTTAACATACAATGTTTCGAATTCTGGTGGAACTTCAAGAACAAAGAATTTTGACACAAAATTATCCATAGCTAATCTGCTAAGCGGGATATAGCCTAAAGGTAGAAGTGGTGTGACTCCCCCAACGATTTTTTTGAGTACGTCCTATTGGTGCCATATGTAGTTTAGTTCCTTTAATATAGGTTATTATATAAAAATATTTTTTATATTTTACCGAAAAGCAATAATAATATCATTATATACATACTTCCTGTTTTGTATATTTTTTTCCTTAATAAAACTATATTAAAGTATAAGCGCACATATTATACGAGTAATACGTTATTAACGTCGATTTTACTATTTAACTTGCTGCTTATATAATAATTAAGGTTATTCGTTTCATTGTCAAGTTTCACGACTGCCTATTAACCAGTTTTCAAGTTTATTTCTTTTTAAAAATAACCTTAAGGCTTAGTAATTCGAGATCATAAGTTTTAGTTTCGCGGTTCCGGTAACATGTGATTTCCGATCGTACGCGATGGATATTTTTCGTTTTGTATTTTTGGTGTATTGGACATTCTGTTTAAATATTAGAAGTTCTAGTGGCATAATTAAGTTAGACAAGATATTTAAAAACTTTGATTTTAATTCAGACGCATTTTTGGATTCTGTGCAGCTGTTACAGAAATACAACTACCCTTCGGAGACCCACACCGTAATTACTGACGACGGGTATAAATTGGATATATACCGCATACAAGGAAAGGGAGCACCTGTGTTACTAGTTCATGGTATAGCAGACACTTCGGACAGCTGGCTGGTGCTAGGACCGAAATATTCTTTGGCTTACCAATTGGCAGACGCTGGCTATGACGTCTGGCTTTTCAATGCGAGAGGAAATAGATATAGCAAAAAACACACCAATAATCTACCTTCAAAGGTATATTGGAATTTTAGTTACGAAGAAATAGGATTACAAGATTTGCCTGCTACTATAGATTATATACTATCCATCAAAAATCTCTCAAAACTAACATATATTGGATTTTCACAAGGTACCACAGCGATGTTCGTGATGTGCAGTATGCGACCCGAGTATAATAGTAAAATTGAGCATGCCATAATGCTAGCTCCAGTAGCTGGGTTACGATATTTAAAATATCCGTTTATACGTTTTTGGTCGGAGAATTTAGACCGCGTAATGTCATGGGCTGAGAGTAATCGATTGTATGAAGTTTTTCCATTTAACGAAAGTTTTAACAAATTTCACAATACTGTTTGTGATGTGACGTCTCCGTTCAGGATTATTTGTGAATTGGAATATTATAAAGATTTTGGATTGATACCCCTTACTAATCTGGTACCAGAGAAATTGCCAATATTAACAGCTCATTTGCCAGGCGGCACATCTGCTAAAGTATTCTTTCATTTCGTTCAAGGATATTCAACACAAAAATTTCAACGGTTCGATTATGGGAAAAGAAAAAATTTAGAACTGTACTCATCTTCTTCGCCCCCAGAATATGATGTATCAAAAGTGGACGTGCCGATGACTTTGTTTACCAGCGAAGTTGATTGGTTTAGTAATAATAAAGATGTCCAAATATTATTAAGTGAACTTAAAACAGTGCAAAATATAGTATCTTTCAATGAATCTCTTAAATTTTCACATCTTGAATTTGTTTATGGGTCCAGAGTGAATTCTTTAATTAATAAACCAGTGTTAAGTATTTTAAACAGTTTACCAAAGATATAAAATTTTCTTTTAAAATACAGTGTATAAATCTAAGTCGGAATTTTATCAGATTTTATCTGAAGTGCAATCATCTTTACTATACATAGAAGAAAAACAAAGACTAAATAAATAGTTTTAACATAAAAAAATAATATTGTTTATTCTTTACAACACCATAATTTGTGGTTTTACCTTGATAGAGTAATTTCAAATTTGTATGGGCTCTAAGATGAATGGGCGTACTTTGTATATTGATGTCATTGACATTTTGTGGTGCACTATTTTGGTAATTCACTAAAAATGGATAGAAATTACGTGATAATTGAAACCATGTCATATTTTAAAAGGTGGTAAACATTTTTTTTTATGAATGGACTTATTGCTTATTATTATTTATTTTGATTAATTGTTATTTATAATATCGTTACCAGTAAATAAATATAATAATTATGTATAATATATACTTAATTATATAGCTTATATAATTAGGTAGCTTATGTACGTTTAAATAACATATATATTTTTAATATATATTAAGAAATTGTTTAAAAAAATATTGTTTACAGATAACTAAACTTGATATTTAAAGAACATTAATGTGCATATCTTCGTATTTTTTATTGACACATTACGTCAGTAGAATATTATGTGCATTCGTCAAGGTAAAGCCGAAAACATTTAATATTCTTGAAAGACGGCGGCCATGGCCTTAGTTGTTGGTATAGAGACATTGTATAGAATATGGTCAAATCAGATAATTCTGTTAATAATACGTGGGCGCTCAAAATGATATATAAGATGTTTTATAAATATATCATTTATATAATTATACCCATCATAACTCATAACTAAGAGTTAACATAAAAATATACTAATGTTTATCGAAAAAGCTATACAAAATCATTTTTAATAAGCAAAAAACAAACGCTATAAATAGTAAAAGCATTATTAATTGAAATCTACAATCTATACGATGCAAATAGACATCTAAATTGCTAGAGCGAATTCCAGCTTTACCTTTATATGATGTTACATCGAACGTATCTAATTGAAAAGTGGACTTGGCAGCGGGCACAATGTGAAAAAAACTAGAGCAAAACAAACTAGAGTATTGGTATGAGTCCGCATAGTGCATGCCTGTGTGTGTGAACGCAGGACCAAAAATTAAAAAACTCGATCTGTCTGCCGGTGTCGGGAACACACGTCCAGTTCGGATTGCCTCTCTACACTCAATTTAACGCGGAAAACACTCGGCTTTGTCCGGATAATAAACTCGACGGGCCACGTTGGTTCGTTAACAACCACTTCTTCATTGTCACCTCGACTATTGACGTTATAATTGTAGGCGTAAGGGTGTTTGCATGATTAAATGTGGAATCGGATTTCACTTATCGGAGCTATTACGCTCATAAATATGTCAGTCGTTTTAAATTAACATATGAAATGTCCGAATGTATTTATTAGGTAGTTATACGGTATTACTAAAAAGTATTACATACTTTTTTTGTATGTAGCAGGGTAGATAGAGGGAACCTAGTGTTAGAACACTCCGTTGAGGCAGAGGCAGAAATGAGGCAGAACTCAACGCCGTGCCATTAAATTCTTACTAGAGTAAGGAAATGTGAATATGAATAAATATTAATTTATTCCCCGAGTGGAAATCTAATGGTACACAAGCGTGTGCCTGTAACACGATGGTAGTGGGTTCGATTCCCATTCGGGGGAATGAATTTATATTTATTAATATTTTCATTTCTTCGTTCTGGCCTAAAAGCTCCATAAGTCATCGTTGTTAATATATATCAATCTATGATAATAATATTAATGTAGTAAGTACATTAATTTTTCGTGTCAGTCGTTCCATTACTCTACTACGCTAAAGATATGCCTAAAAATAAATTACGAGACATCCTTTTTAAATATTTTTTTAATTCTCAAGTTTTGCTCGCTTATAAGAAAACTGAAATCTCTTAAGAAATAATCTTTTATAAGCGTCACTGTATCTTATGTATTTTGTAGCAATTGTAATAATATCCCTTTATGTTAGAGATAAATCTCAAATAACAGATACTTTCGAAAAAATTAAAATAATTGAATGAATTTTGTTATAAAAGCAAACTATACACATTATAGATTTTTTATTATCGTTTAAACAAATATTGAAACTTAAATATTTCAACAAATACAGGAAATTCAGCTAAATATTTCAAAATATTTCAGCAAATTCAGTTAAATATTTCAACAAAGCTTACTAAAATACAAACTGCCAGGTTGTATTATTTTTCAACCAAATGATTGTCCGCAACGGCAACCAAAAAAAAAGGTTGCAACAACCTGCAGCGCGTTAAAAACCTCTGGTTCACAATCCATGTTCTCGTTGGGCAAACCAGAGATCCGTGTTTCTATTTCGATTACTGGAATATTGAAAATAAAATATAGCCGCTATCATATTTCCACGCGACAGACGGAAATAAAGCCTGCCGACAAATCGACGGCTGCGTCGCTTCACGCTCTCGTCGACAATGAATTGGGACTCTATCTGTAATCTTTCAGTGATTTGTTTATAACATATATATATATATATATATATATATATATATAATCAAAAAAGTATATAAGTAAAGGGGGAAAAATAACGATTAATATATACTGCATCATATTACTAAGGCCATATCATATTATTCGTGGCATGATAGTGCGTTCGATCCCCACTCGAAAAAATAAAATATATATTTATTTAAATGTTATTTCTCCGCTCTGGTGTCGACACAAAGCGCATCTTGTAATTCGGCGGAAATTAAGAAACGGAGTGTCTTAACATTAGACTCTCTGCTTACCCTTCTGTGTGCTGGATACAGTCAATCTGATTTAATTCTGATTTTTTTATCATTTTACTGCTGTGTAGGGAACACGAAACTAGTGAACGTAATTGTATGAGAGCAATATGACCCATTTCTAATGTAGGGAACTGTTATTAATATTATTAGTTTATTATTTTATGTATTTCAAATATTGTAATTTATTTATTTATAATGTATTACTTACATATGTTGTAAAATCATACATTCATTTAATAGAATTTATATATTTTATAGTAAGTATTCATATTTAGTCGCCTGCTACCGTCGACAGCACCGGTAAGGAGTTGTAAAATTTACTCCTACCCTCTTGTCGACGGCGTATTTTATAAGTAACAGTCGACGCTTGCCACTCGATGTGGTTTTTTATAAGTTCCGTTGTTTTCTCAGTTATTTCTTAATATTATTATAATTTTCTTAATATTATTGTAATATATATGTTTGTGGTTGACTTTTGTATAGACTGTGTCGTGATTTACTATTTGTATTCAAACTGTATGTTCTTTAAAGTGGTGTTGAATCAACTCATATCAACTCACATCAGTGTCAACGGTAAGTAGACTTTTTATTCATCTTCATAAACACTTTCTTAATGCAAACAGCAAATGAGTGGAACTCCCTGCCTGCTGAACTGTTCCCCGACATGTATA
>FASU01048922.1:0-12890 GCA_001486225.1 Heliconius pardalinus sergestus
TGAGTGGCAGACATCAACGCCGCGTTTTACCTCGACACCAGAGCGTAGAAATGGAAATATAACGTAAATAAACGCCAGGCACACTCTTGTGCCGCTGCGCCACGACGGCCTCGATAGTATTCATTTTAACATTCTGCTGCCGTGTGAGTGCTTAATGTATAATGTAACTTGCAGTTGGCGTACGACTACAAGTTCGACATCGAGGACGACGCGCACAAGATCATGTGCATGTGCGGCGCGCCCAACTGCCGCAAGTGGATGAACTGAAGCACAAGTGATACCATTCCTGTTTACCCTTACCGTCATGACGCAGCGTCTGATTGTAAACGCGACGATTGTGGGTTCGATTCCCATTCGGGAAAAGAAGTTGTTTATATTTCTTCGCTCTGGTATCAAGACGTTGAGTTCCGTCTCTCAATGCGGGATATAACGTAAACTACTGCATATTCTTGAACAAACACCGTGCCCATTCGCGAATACACAATTTTTTGATACGTAAGGCTATGAATGTTAGATGTATGTACCAAAGTGATTTTACACTCTTATACCTAAGCAAATGCATATTTTTAACGAAATGGATTAGCCTCCTTTAAGCTGACGTGTGATTTATAATATAAATAAGACAATATCTACAGAATTTTAATGAAAACGATAAGAATAATGATATTTTTTAATTTGACAAAGGAGACGTGGATGTAATTAGAATTTTGTACATATTAGTTAGTTTAGTGGTTTAAGCATCATTGTTGTTATTAAAATTTTAACGTTTTAGATGTGAATGTTCCGAAATATACTTAGGCTTAGTGTACCGTGTATCGTATCGATGTTTTTCAATGCTTTATTATCTTTCGATATTTTATTATCGCCTAATTTGTTAGTGACTATAGTTTATTTACTGTTGGATCGATTTATAAAATATTTTCTCTATTACGTATGTATATTGTATATGTCCTCTAGGTACTATCGTAACTTCATTTACTTCCCTGGTGGCAAAGTCTATAATTTATAAATAATATTAATATTTTTTTATACAATAATTTTGAAAGTGAGCTGTGTAGGTAAATCTGTGTAGGTTATAGGCTAAGCTACCAAATAGACGAGTTTGCATTTAGCGTCGCAACGCCACATCGTGCCTCCGCCAGGATTCAGCGCAGTTTATAAAAATTACCCCCAAACATAGATTAGTATTTTATTTTTACAATATTCACAAAGTGGCGGGTGATTGTGAGTTAAAATTAACGCAATCGCAGATGAATTGTTTTTATATCCATATAAAAATATATTTTATATTGTCTATAAATGTAGTGTATATTATATTGTTATAGTGAATTTTTACTTAGGAATCAATGAGAAATTAACATGAGATCGAAATTACCTCACATTAAAAGTCACAAATCATAAATCACATTCATAATCATCCGCCATCTTCGAGAGAATCTCATAGTAGTTTGTGATGCAGTATTATATTATATAATATTCTTCGATGTTTCATCTTGTAATGTTGGATTTGTGCGCGATTTTATAGGTAGTGTAATTTATAAATAGTATTTTTTACAAATCATAATATTAATCATGTCTTGAAATCAGTTTATAAATTATATTCGAAGTGGTCATCGAGAATGTTCTCGTGTGTAAAAATTATCTGGGCTTGGTTTATATAGATTATTATTTATTCGTTTATATATTAGAATATGTCTGAATTTTTCACAAATATTCGAATAATTTACGATTTTATATTCGTTTCCTTTTGGAATTCTATTTTATTTATTTTATATGTTTATAAAAAGAGGACTTATCGGACACTAAATATTGTTAGGTTTAGATTTTTTTTATATGTAATCCCAGGTTGCCATCTGCAAACATTTTGTCGAGCAATTTAATTATAAGTTTAATGTGCAATATACTCTCAGTACAGATTGTAAATATCCATATTGCTGATAGAAAAATCTTTTTTAATTAATATAAATCATATATTAGTTTTTACAATTTAATGCATTGTATGTACGATATAAGTGACGTGACGTCGCTTTTCCATCGACTTATTTATTAAAGCATTCCCGTTTTGTTTACACTAAACAATAGAATTGACCGACCACTGGACGGATTTGTCGAGTCCTAGTGAAGTTATATATTTTAGAAATATTCTATACTTAATATTTTTATCACATTATTTTCCTTTCATTAAATTTGTAAGTAATATAATTTGTTTTATTTCCACATCATTCTTGTGCACAATATGAAAAGAAAACATAGATTTTATTTGAAGGATAATGAAATCAAACCACACATTTCCATATAAATTTTATTACAAACGGTTTTTTTGGACTTACTGCAAATCATACTTCAAGGAGCAAAGTTATGCTAACAAAGCAAAACTTAATTATAACAAATCATTTGAAACGGCTTCTCATTGTTTAATTTAATTTTATCGTCGTTTAAGTTATTTTTTAAGAAACTGAAAACATTTTGTGCTTCGAATTTATAATGTCAATAGTTTTCCAAAATATTACTACATATTGAAGTTATTAATAGATTAAGTGTGTGAAGACCAAAGGACCAGCCGTTTCAGTATTTTTATTACTTATTCAGCAAAAATTAAGATTATGATTATAATAGAAGTAATTTACAAAAATATAATTATGTCGCCTCCACAGATATACAACACAATGAGCACTATTGAAACGATATAAAAATTATGACATAGATGGGATTGGAATGAGAAAAAAAATAAAGTAAATATAAAAAAAAACACAATCTGATTTTCTTACAGAAACTAATACACACTGATAATAATTTTATTGACAAATACTAATAATGTACAGTAAAAAATAAATTTGCACCATCACCTACCATAGAGACAATGGTTTAAAACCCTCATTTTAAAAGTCAATTGAATTTGATTATCTTAAATACAAATAAATATAAATTGTAACCGATGAGTTCATTAAAGAAGTAATAATTAAAAGAAAATAATATTTCCTAGCAATCTTAAGTGGCAATTGGAAATAAATCATTTGACGAAATATCTACTACATATAGCATATATGATCAAAATGATAACACGCACGGTAGATGCGGTTTCGAAGGCCGCGAGAACTTCACACAATGATACATTGCAAGCTATTTGAGGTGAAATTATTTTGACCACATTAATATTTCAGCTCGCTAACTAGTTCCGTCTGGCTCGTCACCAAAAGAAAAACATTAATAGTATATTTTTGTACTCTTATATTGTATGTAAGTACATTACATTGAAGATGTCAGTAATAACTGAACGCGTCTTTTTTATAATTAATGAGATACTTTTACAAACAATAGTTATTGTGGTTTGTGGGGGAAGGAAACTTTTGTTTATAAATGTAATGGAAAAAAACTATTATAGAAATAAGAATAATTCTATAATAAAAAATACATAATTCGTAAATATAATAAAAATGAGCCTTAATGGGTGTTATATTACTAGCTAGCGAGTCAACACAACTCTGTACATAAATGAAAACGTAGCCACATGCTGCTGTTAGCGAAATAACACTATGATAGCTATTCGATTGTTACTAAAAGTTACTATAAAAATGTAAATAATGTAATGCTTCGTATAACAACCGAGAGCATTAAGACAAAACTGCCTGCTTACAGCGAGGCCAACATCAGACAGCCCACAAGATTAGAACTTGTATAAAAACTTAATAGGATTTGAAAGACGGTGAAATGTGATTATTTTATTTAATCTATAAAATATAAAGTACATTAAAATGAAGAGAGTAGTATGTATGGGCGAAACTGATCACATTTTTGGCCCCATCGTGTAAGTAGGCCTCGTCTAGTGTTGCCAGACTCACAGTTACTCAGAATGTTGATATTGTAAACACAACACTGGGAAATCCAGCAAGGGGAGATGATAATATGTTGTGGAACACTATTAAAAGACATTGAAATTCCTTAACTTAAGTCTTAAATTTTAAAACTGGTTTGCATTACAATACTAATAAAGGTAATTTGTAAGAACATATCATTAACATATACTTTCTGCAATGTGTCTGGCAACACCAGCGTCAACTAAACATAGGCTACGTGGGGTGAAACTTGGAAGAGGTTCAGTCAATATACTGTGCGAGCCAACGGAATCCCTCTCCGTAGCCCTGGCGCTTCAACACCGAACACATGAACAGCTCCAGCGGCCGTCCGGGAAGCTCCGACCGTGATACTTTACCCTGTAATCAAAATTAAAATCATTTATATTTTTTAACATGACATGACAAAAATCTTTTTCATAGTGATCTATGAACCTTAGACGATAGACTAATAAATATTTGACAAATCATTCTTTTCTTAGAACATTCTAAAATTTGTACTGTTAGAAATTTATAAAATAACTAACAACTTAAACAAGACCCTGCACATTTATATTTGTATTATTGCCAAATCGAAACAGAATGAACTATTGAAACAATATAAAAATTATGGTAGCCTGTGTTGTTCTGATGTATAATCTATATTACTCTTAAAATTTAAACTAAATCCGTTCCATAGTTTTTGGGTGAAAGTGGAACAAACATATTCATCCTTACTCAGCTTTCACATTTATTTATTAGTAGGATGACTCACCTTTCCAGTAGTCTGCTGATACAAGTTGAAGAACTGTCTTAGTTCATCTTCACTGGCAGCACCAGGTTTGTCTATTTTGTTTCCAAGAATTAAAACAGGGCAATTGCTTAGAGTTTCATCTGTTAGAAGGGAGTCTAGTTCCTTCTTAGATTCTGGCAGCCGGGGGCGATCACATGCGTCCACAAGGAAAACAATGGCATCTACAGCAGGAAAGTAATCACGCCATACACGTCTGGCCTGCTGATGCCCGCCCAAGTCAAAGGTAGTAAATCTCATGCTACCTATTGAGAGTTCCTCCGATGCTATTGAAACAATATAAATTTTTTTTATAAAACATGAATGGAATTGGTATGAAAAAAAACTAGTCAAATATAAATACAATTACTAGTGTTAACTATAATAACATACAGTGAGACATAACTTTGCACCATTACCTTAATATGCAAAACATATATCATAAAAGTTTGTTTTAATGTCACACTGTATCCCTTACATGACAGGGTAGGCAGGTGGAAGCTGCAAACCTAGTGTTAAGACACTTCGATACTCTGCTTTTCACAGAATTCTTTCACCGCATTGCGTGGTGAGTGGCGAAACTCAACACCGCGCTTTGCCTTGACACAAAAGTGTAGAAACTAAAATATTAAATATTTCATTTTCTCAAGTGGGAATCGAACCTACAAACTGTCGCGTTTACACACGGAAGTTTATGCCCCTGTACCATATTGTATGTAAAATATTCAACAATAATGTTGATGAAAAAGTCATTAATTTATTTCTCTAAAATTGTAATACATAACTAATCATATTAGTTACTGTATTTCCAAAATTGTAAAAGCCAGCTATTGCTTGCCCACTCCTTTTGGCTTATATTCACAGTAAAACATATGTTTCCAGCCTTACATAATTTAAAAAATATATTAAGCTCTTTATAAGGCCAATTGTTAGGATATTACTTTATTTATAAAAAGAACTCATAATTTAAATTTTAAATCATCAAGGTTCATAAAAGGTAAACAAAATTTAAATTAGATTAAAGAATATTAATCATATTATCTAAATGTTTACTTTTTTATATACAAGATGGTTAAAGGTATAGCAAAAATTTTGAGTTTCAGTATTAATAACTTTAGACACTATAAGGATTTTGTGATAATAAACATGTTCCAAAACAAGTTTATAAAAGTTTTTTTTTTTAAATTAGGAAAAAAATTTTAAACACATTCTTCCTGAAACAAATAATATGCACTATAAATAAAAATTATAATAGGAAATTATATTTCACTGATAACAATAAATGTATGTTTTATCCTTAGATAATAATTGATAATAAGCTTATAATTAAGCAATAAATTTAAGTCTTGTAAAAATACATCAATAATTTTGGGTTTGATTCCCACTATTAAAATGTTTTAATTTCAACACTCTGGGGACAAAACAAAGAAAAGCTTTGATTTCCATCACTTAATATGCTACTTTACTATTTAGTGCATGCAGTCTGAAGCTTAGCAAAAATGATAACTAAAATGTAATATTGCTACTCACTGGGATGCAATGTCGGTACATGTTGAGCCAGTCTGTCATCTTTCAACATGTGCAGGAGTGTAGTCTTACCAGCATTATCCAAGCCCAGGAACAAAAGTTTGCCTGATTTCTTATATAAACCTAATATAAAAAAGTACATATAAGTAAAAAAATAATAAATAAAATAATGAAAGGAAAAGAAATTGTATAATGTTTTTTTTTGATCATGAGGTTAATGCTGTAAGCCCTATTGGTTTTTACAGCGACACTTGGGTTTAAATGTTATAAGAGTACTGCAATCCGAATCAGAGTATTTCATATATGTAATTATGTGCAACTTTAAAAAACAAACATTGACCTTAAGCAGAGTTATTGCCAAAAATGCCAAGTAATTTTAACTATTTAGCGAATTTTATTAAATATTACATTCAAAGATTTTTTTTATTTGCACATTGGATTTTAAATGTGAAAGTGAATGTGCATGACTACAAATCATAGAAACTATACAATTTATGACAACAAAATATAGAAATTAAATAAATAAAAAAGTAACATATATAGCATAACATACATGAGAATGAGAAATAATTATTAGGATTGTAGTAATACACTTTATTATTATAATACACTTACCCAAGAATCCCAATACGCCAGTGAACCAATCCCAAATAAACATTTTGAATCTAAAATATATGTATAATTTATATTAATTTATAATATCACAGGATTTTGCACAAAGAATATTTGATTATTTAGAGTGACTTGCAAAACTAATGACAATTAAATGTTTTAAAGTCAATATGCAAAGTTGAACTGGTAAGAAACACTTTCAAGGCAAATGATTATATATTCTTTAGAGAATCGAGACTCATCGCGAAACGTATTGCGATAATGAATTGGGTAATACGAATGACAAGACGTCATTTGCGTAGTTGAAACTTCGATCATAAATTCCCCTAAGTTGAAAATCAAATACTCACTTATGAAAATTGTACTAGATTAACTAACACTAAAAGAGGTTTATCACACTATTTTGCCCTTATTTGCAATTTGTTTCGTCTTAAAAAATTGACGATATTCTTGACGACAAAATATCAATCTGTTGGCAATGACGTACACTACTTCCGGAAGTCGTTAGTTGTCACACTGTCTGCTGTATGGGTGCATTCATATTTGATGATTACGAGTATAGCAATCAATAGTACAAGTTACAGTAAATAAAAGCCTTAACGTATCAGTTCTTACAATATTGTATTATTGGTAATTTATATTATATTGTACTAGTTATTGATACATTTTGTGTGCTTAAAAATATTGAATATTGCAGAATACAAAAATGAGTTTATAGATGACACGTACTAAATCTCTATCAAATCGGTTATTAAAATTATATATTTACATAAATTCCTTACAGTGAAATCTTGGTAAATATCTATTTATTTAGCACAAGCTGACCTCAATCAGTGATATTTAGATGCCTAAAAATAATATTTTGCAATTAATTAAAATTGTATTCGTAAAACTTAGTTATTTACTTTCATAACAAAACTTAAAATTTTTGATAAAAATTAAAAAAAACTTTAAAATATTATCACCACAGTATCATTCTTTAAAATAATACAGGTAATTTTAATCAAAGAAAGTATGATATTTTTATGATAATTACACTTGTTGTATAATATATATTTGACTATTAAAAAGCCCCTTTATATTAATATAAAATATAATTATTGCTATACAATAACAATACAAATGGCAATATAAATTAAATATTTATTTAAAACAATTACTTGTTACAGTGTGGAAAACATAAAAAAATTGGTTTGCTGTCATATTTTTATATGACATTACAATATGTCATTTCGACATAAGCTAATGGAAACACTTCTTACCGGAAGTCTTTTTAGTGTTTGACAGCTTTCAAAGCTAAAGGTATAAAAAGTATTTTATGTTAAAAGTTAATTTAATGTGTGATTATTTAAAGAATATTATATGAACATAATAGATAATTACTTATTTTATACGTGTGCAAGTTTATGAAACGAAGAGTGTGCGGATTGTTCAGATTTTTTAAGGTTAGAAAAGTGCTATAGCAGTGTTGTTGATTTCAGGCTAAACCATGGCTCCGAGAAAAAACAAAGTTGCGAAAGAGGAGGTACAGGTAACTCTCGGACCACAACATTTGGCCGGAGAAACTGTTTTTGGAGTCGCCCATATTTTCGCTTCTTTCAATGACACATTTGTCCATGTTACCGACTTGTCTGGCCGGGAAACTATTGCCAGAGTTACTGGAGGCATGAAGGTCAAAGCTGATCGTGATGAAGCATCACCTTACGCCGCTATGTTGGCCGCTCAGGTTCGTTCATACTTATAATGTAGTAGTAAACTATTATTTATAATGTTTACTATAACCTCAATCTACTTGCAGAAATTTGATTATTGTTTACCAAATTTAATATTTTAGTACATATACAATTTTTTTATCATAATAGTGTATCTCGCATGAAGCAGGGTAGGCAGAGGCAGCTGTTTTGTTCCTCCGGAATTGAACTCACAACCTGGCACACTTAGTCACACACTTGTGCCCCTGCACAACTACTGCCCTTAGTTGTGTCGTAATAAATTTATATATAATTTTTATAATTAACTTTTAGTTTAACAGTGGTAACTGATTGCTTTAAGATAGCATTATTTATTATCTTTCCAACTATTACATGGAAAGCAAGTTTTATAATGCACTTAAATCTTATTTTAATAAACTATTATTAGTTTATTAAATATTTTTCAATTCAATAAAATACATTTATATATTTTAGGATGTTGCTGAAAAATGTAAAACCCTTGGCATCACCGCTCTCCACATCAAGCTCCGAGCAACTGGTGGTAACAAGACTAAAACTCCAGGACCCGGTGCTCAGTCTGCTCTCAGAGCATTGGCCCGTTCCAACATGAAGATTGGTCGTATTGAAGATGTAACTCCAGTACCATCAGACTCTACTCGCAGGAAGGGTGGTAGACGAGGACGCAGGCTGTAAATTTTTAGTATAAGCAACTGTGGGCTGAAATACAAAGGTTTACAGTTTTTGTGCGTTTTATTTACTAATCTAAATTGTATATTATGAAGCACATAATTTTAAATGTTTTAAAATTTCTTTGTGTTAAAAATTAATAAAACACTCTCTAAAATTTAAAAAAGCTAAGAATCAATTTCTTGATAATATGTATATATGCTATAAATTAAATGTTATTAATTATATGTTATTAAATTATCATGTATATTATAATTATCATCATAAATTATTATTGTTAATTATTGAAGTACAAGACAGAATATATATTAAATAGCGGGTGATATAATGCGAGGTATATTATCTGTTACAATAGAGTTGAGTGTTAAGACACTGTTCACCATTTTCCGCCGTATTCTGGAAGCATTGAGTGTAGAGTGGTGAAACGCAACGACGACACTAGAGCTAAGAGATAAAATATTTCATTTCCTAAGGTGGTAAGCCTGTCGCGTTTAGTCACACTGGGCCCATGCCCCACGAGCGGCCGTAAAGTTGCTCTTTTTAAATATATTTTTTTAAATAAATGAACAATTTATTTTTTACTTTAAATTGTCTAAAATTGCACTTTTTAAGCTCAGTGGGACAGCACTCGTCACAGCACAGTCCATTTGTCAATGACAAATTGTCATACATTTTTTTTTCAGCTTCACGAATGTATTCCACATAGCAGCGTGCCTACCAGATCGAAGAAATGGAAATATTAAATAATTAATTGCCTCGAATGGGAATTGAACCCCCAACCTGTCGCGTTTACAGTTACACTCCTTGTGCTCCTGCACCACAATTGGCTTCAAATTATTTTTTTCAACTATTTATCTATATTGATCTACTGCTAACTGGATATATAAGAAAACAACATTTCGAGAACAATGGATGTTAATAATATATTAATATTTTAGATAAATAAATAGTTACTATTTAATGTACATACTATATTTTCTATGATTATACATTTTATTTTACACACAACATTCAATTTAAAAGTACGTTTCGTATGTCATAACGCGAGCGCCTGCTTGATCGTTATACACAATATTGCACTGTTACAGTTCTCCTGTCTCCATAAGTATATTTGTGAACCTCAGATCACATGAAAACCATAATTAAGTTGATCATATTATTTTACTTAATAATACATATTTAGATTTATTTTCAAAAATATTATTTATATATATTTTTTTCTATTTGTAATTTACTCGGTTGTTAAGTCACCTTATTTGTTTTATTTTTACCTGCATCAAACCAAACTCAAAATAGTGTTTTTATACAATGTAAATAAGAATACTTTTAAGTGATTAAAAAAATTAAAAATCATAATGAGATCATCAGGTCCACTCTAAGCTAGCTCCTGGAGCATTATATCTAAAGTACAAATTTTAATTTAATTTACAAACATCTTTCTAAACGTTAAAAAAAGTATCTAAAAATTGTTTTCAATATATTTACTTTGTGACCTATAATATATTCTGTTAATAGATAAACTTTAAAATGTTATTGAGGCGATTACTACAAAAAAAAAGATACGATTGCTCGCATTCTAGATGCATTACAGATTGTTATTAGAAATTTTAAACCAAAATAACTGTAGGTACATTTTACAAATTTTCATATTTAGAAATGTTAGTTCGAATTAATAATGTAATTATGAAAAGCTAAATATTATTCAAATACTTAATTCGCCACGATATGGCAAGTACAAGTCAAAAACAATAGTCAAAACAATCCATATAAGTCAAAATAATCACGACATAGTTACAAATTACAACTCCCCTAATACATATATTACAACATAAATTTATTACAATTACAAATATAAAATGAAAATAGACCATATTAAGAGGCAAACGGTCTAACTAAATAATTAGCTTTACATACACAGCGCTATACTACATTTAGCTATTCAACATTTCTTTACTTAGGCCCTTTTTATTAAGTATATATATAAAAAAAAACAATAACATTAAATTTAGATAGTTTAAAATATTTTTACAAATTCGTGGGCCTGTAGCTACAAGGCTAATTTAAGTCTTTTCTTTTTTCAAACGCGTAGGTGGCGGGCTATGTAAGGGTCGTCTTAGCTTCCGTTCACACTTATGGCGTTTTTATAAATGACAAAAAAATATTACAACATTAAACCAAGTCAGATACAATTTTTTTTAATCTACATGGCCTTTTTGGGTCTTATTTGCTTTAAGTGTGACCTAGGGGAAAGTTAGGAAAGGACACGTCAGGGACGTCACTTTGAGGAATTAAAGTTAGTGATTTTCCAAACATAGCCAAGTTCTTTGCGTGTTTAAAGCGGTTGTTGTAAAACCACGGAAGCGCTTGGAAATCTAGGCGGTGGACTGCGTTTTCCTCGAATTTAAGAAATTTTAAAGATTGACCGGACCTGAAAAGGGGGTGATGTGGCTACAAGGCAGTTTTAAGTCTAATTTTCTTTAAGTGAGCGGGAGGCGGATTCGGGAATGGTCGTCGCTTCGCGGCCAAAGAGTCGAGGCTGGCGGTAGCAGCAGGTGTGTCGTCCGACGACGAAGATGCTACAGCTCGACGACGGAGGCTTCGTGAATAACTGCGCTTGGCCAACTTGGCGGGCTGATTGGGCTCGCCTGTCTTGGCTTTGCTTACTGACTTGGCGGCATTGGGTTTCCGTATTGCGAGTATATTACGCCGTTTAGTAGCTAGTGTTTTGGGTTTAGGCTCGTTTTCGGAAAGATATCGAGGTCGTGTGGGCTTGGCGGGTTCGTTCTTCTTAGCGAACTTCATGTTGAGCGCTATGATATCATGTCCGGAACGTTGACCAAGCAGCGGTGGACTGCGTTTTCGCTCGGCGTCGGTTTTGGAGCCCACGTACGCGTTTTCCTTGCGTTCGTCCGTTACCTTAGCCTTTGAACGGGCGTATAACGGCATTCTCGTTGGAGATGATGTCTTCGGCCGCAGTCGGGACATTGTTATCTATGAAGATAAATCGCTTGTATAAAACAAGTATTTAAATATACATATCTGTACCAAGCCTGAACAAGAATAAGTCAACTTGCAAACGTATTTTTTTAAACTATAACTACATCATTAGTACATTCTAGTAAAGAGTTATTTAAAAATTTACAAGTTTGTGTAGTAAAATCAACTTATCGATTTAGTCATTTACTAATTAACATAAAACTAAAAGAACTATAAATAAAGCAACCCAAATGCTATCATTAGTATATAATTCCTTAATCGTATTTTTTGTTCTTTTTTGCAGAAATTTTAAACGTATTTAATCTCTGAAGATTATGCCAGACCCGGCGTATCCCTTAAATACTAACTTAACTAATTATTTAATTAAATAGTATGAACTCCACCTACGTTTCTAAGATTCAAATTATTTTTTTACAAATGTACTTCGCAGGAACGCAGGATTGCACTTCGTGCACTAAAATATTATGTATGCAAGTCGACTAATCACTTATTCAAGCCTGATACAGATATAAAGTTGGCAAAATATCTAGTGACGACAGTTGTTTCGTTGCCCTTAAGCGTAAAATTTTAGTAATGACAAGCGTGACGTTACGTCTGAGGCGAAATAACACATTTCACTTTAACTAATTTCTTACCCCTTATATCTATCATTGGTGTATTTATATAGAAGTTGGGGAGTTACTTAGCACTGAAAATTAAAGAGATTCTCTGTTAAGAAAACATTAAAAATTAATC
>FASU01048992.1:3013-21756 GCA_001486225.1 Heliconius pardalinus sergestus
TCTTACTTTTATCCTAGGTCTGTGCCAGAAATTGCTGGACTCTACCAACTGCTCAGAACACGAAGGTGAACTTTACTGCAAAGTTTGCCACGCACGCAAGTTCGGACCTAAAGGCTACGGATTTGGCGGTGGTGCTGGTTGTCTTTCCATGGACACCGGTGATCACTTAAAAGGAGAGAACGCGTAAGTACAATATTCATTCGAACTCCCGCCGCCCGCGCCACTGAGGGTCTTTCCTTATCTAAGGTCGCTACGACGACCGGCCTACGGGCCCGTGCGTAACAACATTAACCGCGTGTACATAATCTCATATAAGCAGAAAGTGCGCGCTCGGCTGTAAATTATGCGCTGCCCGACATATGCATGACCAGTCTCCGTTTATGTCGCAACAGGAATTGAGCGCGAGCAGCCGTCCAGCAGAGCTAGCGGGACGCCGACACGCATCTGGGCCATCCAGCGGTGCCTCGCGATCGCCACTTTACTTACATTAAATTATTTTAGTTAGGATTATTTATTCGCTATCGCTTAATTTATTTTGTTTATCGGTCTATATATTTATAATTTATAAAAAAATGTAATAAAACAAGTCGACTACCAATTCCGAGTTGTTAAATGGGAATGTGCTTGAGTCCAATGTAAGTTCAAAGCTTGTCGGCAGCGACTTGCATTGGCTCTTCACATTTCCCCCTAGATCCTATTCTTCCTGATCAGGGTGATCCGAAAACAACAGAATTACGGTGAGAACCCAGTTTAAAGCCTAGTCTAAGCACGGCTTCGTAACGCTCAAGTCGCACCCTAAACGCATGCAAAAATATTGTCATTCTTATTATTCGTAACTTTCTTCGCAACTTATCCAAACTAACCAAACAAAAGTTAACGCTTATCATGTACTTAATAAAACCAATGTATGTGATGGGATAAGGAAAGCGCCCTCTGATAAGACTTTTGTAATATGTATAGGCTAATAACGAGCCGGCAAGGTGCGGGCGGTCGGGAGCCCTTACCTTCTCCCATTACGGCGGAGGTGCGCCGCCGGCATCATCTGCTTTGCTGTCATCCGTGTGATGTTTTTATAAGAGTGATTGGAAAGCTTCAGAGCTCAATGGGCTTTTAACAATTCTTATATTGCTCAACCAGCTCTCTCTCACTGGTGGGCAAGTAGTTTCAATTATTCTGTATACATACAGGGGCGTAAGAACCAATGGAGCATGCTTGGAGCCGCGCGTCATAGCAAAAGCACCACCAGGTGAAGGCTGCCCACGTTGTGGCGGCTATGTGTACGCTGCTGAACAAATGTTAGCTCGCGGGCGGGTAAGATTCTCAATACAAATGTTTAGATATTTATTTCTAAAGTCCTTTAAAAATTAACAAACATAACATTATCATAATTTCTCGTCTCTACTTTGAAGCTAAAAATCATTAGAAACGTAAAGAAACATAATTTATTTCACAGTGCTACTCTTCCTGAACACAAGAGTGCACTCAGCTTTTTAACATAATATAACAACGTCAATTGTACCGTAGGGATATCACAAGCGATGCTTCAAATGTTTAACATGCAACAAGTGTCTAGACTCAACTACGCATTGTGACGGACCAGATAAAGAAATATATTGTCGAGGTATTCCAGCCTATTATATTTAATACCCGATTGCCCTGTTTATTGAGAACAGTTTGGGTTTTAAATACAAGTGTCATTGTGGTAACCGCGTGTACCCACCTGTAGTACCCAGCCTCGCATGGTCAGTCCCATACCCTCATTATTCACTGTATGTCCAGGCGTGGCACAGGGAGTGTTTCAAATGCGGCGACTGCCAAAAGCGGCTGGACTCCACCAACTGTTGCGAAGGCTCTGACAAAGATATATACTGCAAAGGTTCGTTCCTCTATCCAATTTGCATCACAGCTAACTTCCCATAAATGTTTATGTTTTAACTATAATTAAATCTGTTACGCTTTTTGTCATTCTCAGTCTATTTTAAATTATATTATCCTAAAATTATTTAACAATCAGCATGGATATTTTCAAGTTCATATAGGTACTTAATATAAATAAAAGTAACATTTTTCGGTTTTAGTTTGCTACGGCAAGAAGTTTGGGCCCAAAGGCTATGGCTACGGCAAAGGAGCCGGAGTTTTGCAAAGTGATCCTTATGCAAATGGGTAAGCTTATTATATCTTTAACAATTATGTTTGGAAATTTACTAGAAATATATTAATTAGACAATTATATAATAAGCACACAATAAACTTAGTATAAAATGTTATCATAAACAGAATATACTTATCTTATTATATTTATACTAAAATATAACGTAATCTCTATAAATATTGTGGTTACTGCATGTCAAATATCATCATCTCAGGTTACGGACAGGTTTAGGTTATTTCCATCGGTACACTTTCATAAAAACAGCTTATAATACAAACAAGAGATGGCAAGTAGCCAACGTGAAAATAGAACGCGCTGTCCGTTCTCGAACGAACTAATTCGATACATATACTTAGGTAGGCATGGCTAGTGGCTAGCCACGCGCCTTACAACACGTTTAATCTGATGCATATTCCACTTAATTATAACGTTTATTTATAGAGCGCATACGATCTATTCTCGCACACATTGTGCATATACCCTAATTATGTACCGTATATACCGTATATTATACCTACTATAATATACGGTAAACGGAATTAATAATAATATAGAACGCATTAAATATACCAACTAAATTTAAATATATATTTTTACACAATATATTAGAACTTTGTTGGATGTATCTCTTAGCCACGTCTATAAGATTTTTATGACAATATTAATAATTGTATTTCATACAGTGACCAGGCGCCTAAAACAACGGTGATCGATACTGCTGCTATAAAGGCACCTCCTGGCAAAGGCTGTCCTCGTTGCGGTGGTGTAGTGTACGCAGCGGAGCAAGTCTTGGCTAAAGGCAGGGAATGGCATCGTAAATGCTTCAAATGTCGCGATTGCACTAAAACTTTGGATTCTATTATCGCATGCGATGGACCAGATTCGGATGTTTACTGCAAAACTTGCTATGGAAAGAAATGGGGACCCCACGGTTACGGGTTCGCTTGTGGCTCTGGATTCCTCCAAACTGATGGTTTAACGTAAGTTGTAATATTTGCAGCCTTGTGACACGTTTTTTCTAATCATAGTAATGTTTTTTTAATTTAAAATATTTACTTTTTTAGTGAAGACGAAATCTCAGCTAACCGTCCTTTCTACAATCCAGACACCACCTCTATTAAGGCACCTAAAGGACAAGGTTGCCCACGATGTGGTGGTATGGTCTTTGCTGCTGAGCAACAGTTGGCTAAAGGAACTGTAAGTATAGATTTAAAAGTTAGAAATTAGTTTTCTTTATTTTGTAAATTGTGAAGATAAATTATCCTTATTTTCTGTACATGTAGATGTGGCACAAGAAATGCTTTAACTGCGCTGAATGTCATCGTCCACTGGATTCAATGTTAGCATGTGACGGGCCTGACAAGGAAATTCATTGTCGTTCCTGCTATGCAAAGCTATTTGGACCTAGAGGCTTTGGTTATGGCCATGCACCAACACTAGTTTCCACAGATGCTGAGCCAGCTATCACATAGTAAGTTATAAAATAATTAATAGATTTTACTTAGGTTTTATATGTATAAGATTATACTAATTAAACACTTACTCTACAGTACAGAACAGATGCCCTTTACTGGACAAAAGGCTGCAAAAGGACAAGGATGTCCTCGATGCGGATTCCCAGTGTATGCTGCAGAACAAATGCATTCAAAGAATGGTACATGGCACAAACGGTGCTTCTCTTGTGCAGATTGCCACAGATCTCTTGTAAGTATAAATGTACTATAATACATGTTAAGAGCTTAGTAATTTATAAGGTTATTTGAAACAACAGTTATTCAAAAAGAATTTATTTATTTACACAATTATATTAGATTGGTTTTTAAAAATCCTCGATCATCATCTTCTTCTTTCATTAGATGCGTGTTTAAGAATTCTTCTACAGAATCAGTATTCCATTTTTCAATTGCTACCGTTTCTTTTACAATACCATCCTTATCAAGGAGTTTAATGATTGGGTCTAGGCCACGTAAATATTTGATTTGTAAATTAGGAAACTTAGCTGGCCTATCACTTTTTACAAAAGCTTGAATTTGTGGATATGCTGGAAATTTACATGTGCATACTTCGAGTATGGCTTTCGCATATTTCTTTTCTTTTGGCGTCGACTCATCATTATGACAGCATTCCTTGCAATGTTCCACTAAATGATCTAAGCTAAAGTCTTTCAGTTGATCACATGAAGAACATAACAGATTAGATTTAATGAAGCCCAATGAGGCACAATCTTCTGTCGAGAATTCTGCTAAACTATCTTGAGCGAAATATATTACGAAAATGAACAACACTTTTATGATTTTACTAGCCATTATACTACTAGTTATTATACGCACAAAAAATTGCTATATCTATTTAACACTATTTTTGAATGTTCAATTTCAATTAAAATAGGAGAAATTTATACGTCAACATGACAAATGACAACTAGTACTGAATCAGTGTTTCGATAATCGACATGCATTATTCATTTTTCTCACAGATAATTTAAAAATAGATATCGATTCCACTAGTAATCATGTGAACTTGCTGACTAGAAAAAATAAAAAAGAAACTTGTCTAAATGCAAAATTATTCTTGAGTGTATTATTAGGGAAAATTAAATTTACTAAATTTATTTTTATTTCAGGATTCCACTAATTTGAACGATGGACCCAACGGTGAAATTTACTGCCGTGGTTGTTACGGAAGAAACTTCGGACCCAAAGGTGTTGGATACGGATTGGGTGCAGGCACATTGACTATGGCCTAATTTACTATGAAGCAGGGCTTAATAGTAATAAAGAATGTGTGGAGCGAGAAAGGAATCTATTCTATTGCATAATGATACATTCTGTTCATCATACCATGAATTAAACTGGTTTTAATCTTGGTTGATATTACCAAATAAGACTCATAAATATAAAAGATTTCAATGTATGATAAGAAAGATATTTTATGATAGGAAAATATAAATTAAGGTTACATTCCTTTCATATGTACAAACTGTGATGAATGTGTTTGGGCCCTTAGTTTATAAATTCATCATAAAATATTGTAACGTATGTAAGTTGCATAGAATTTATCATTAATTAGTAAGTATGTAAGGTAAATACTTTTTAAAAAAATAAAGAAAATAATAAAAAAATGAACATCTTTTAAAAATGGCATTGTGATTATATCCTCAAAATATCATTTTTAGATATGAGGGTAAACTATCCTGTAAACGCGGCAAAGATTGTAAAATGCAATCGTTTCGACCGACCAGATCTTGAATTTAAGGTCTGAAGCTATTATACACACCTATTATTTTTACACCAAAGATTTATTGTTTATACTTTTGTCACTTTATTAACTTAACAGCAATAAGCTATGTCACATAATAATAACACAAGACGCTTCGACGCTTTTGCAACATAACACAAGTTAAATATAAAATGTACAATATTTTAAATAAGACAGCTTATAGCATATGTAATATTTCGTTATTATATTACTTTTATTAAATAAAATTTGAATAAAATGCTTTTTATTTTTACATAAACATTAATTGTCCTACTCAAACAAGAACAAATTAATTATAACCTACATTGTGTGTAGTCGCAATTAAATACTTCATTATTACTGACATGATGAGCACGGAAATATCTATACAGTATTATACTATTACCGTAACTAGGAACCAATAAATCACAATATATCAAAATTTAATAAAACTCAATATAAAAAAAATATGTTTAATTGGACAATCTGTATAAATGGAGATGTAAAACTAAATAAACATAACAAGATCAAGACTGATTATTACTAAAATTATGTTAAAAGGTAAACAAAAACATTAATCATTAAAACTTATTAGACAGGTACATATGATTTAGAAGTAAATTTTACCAGATCAAGTTTTTTTAACCTTCACACCGTATCTCGCATACAGCAAGGTAGGCAGAGAGAATCTAGTAAGTAGTCTAGTACTAGTAGTAGTAAGATATTCCATTTCTCATTTCCCGCCCGATTTTCCAAACATTACGTAATGAGTGGCGGAATTTAACACTGGGGCACTGTGTTGTTGCCATAGAGAGAACTGAAAATAATGTATTTCCCCGAGTGGATATCAAACCTACAATCGCTGCGTTCACAGTCGAACACTGAGTCGCTGTGCTACGACGGCCTCGTTTTTCAACTAACATTTAAACTGTTTGCTTTCACACACGACAATTAAAACATAACAGATATCTATCTCTCTCAAGTTTAATAAAATTACATTTAATATACTTGGCTCATAACCTGTTCGACATGGTGGCACAGCGTGGGACCGTAAACGCGACGTTGTGGGTCCAATTTCTATTCTGGGGAATTATGTTAAACTTTTTTATGTAAATGTAACTATTTGACTTTATATTTCTACATTATAACACTTATTTTCTAAATGCATTCTGCTTTATTATAAATGATAATACAATAAAAACTTAATGGTTAACACTATTTAATATAAAATTAAAACTGAGTATTTGAGATTTTTTTTAATAACTCAAGTGGTATCATGATTAAATATGAATTTGCTTTATGGGGTCAAAGTAAATAGTTAAAAATTAATTAAAATTATAAATCAACATTTTTTTGGTTTTGGGATGGAGTTTAATAATGTCTGAAGTAAACACCTTAATTATATTAAAGCATTCATAAAATAATAAAAAAATATGATAACATCTAAATGGTATTAAAAATTACTGCTAGAATTGTTTTAAAATAGGCGGATTTGTTTTGAAAGATCTAAGACCAATCTGTATAGAAAAGAATGCAGAAAAAAACTAGTATAAAATAAAAGATAAACTAAATGGCAATAATATATCACATTACTTTCAAATGAAACCGGCTCTATCTTAAATCTAATTGTTAATACCAAAATTATTAATACTCGAAAAAGATTCAATTTTACTCTAATTATTATTAAGTAATTACATTACTCCCTTACTTATTAGAAATACTATTTTTTCTTCACAACAAGCCTAGGGCCTTTTGTTTTCTTATCATTTGAAGTACTTGGTTCCTCAAATCCATATTTGGCCTTAAGTCTTTCCTTAATAAATAGACCTCTTATAAGTTTCCTCCAGTTGCCATAAACGCGGGCCTCGGTTTTTTCGATCTCCTTACGTTCCTGTTCTTCTTGATCCTAAAAAAATCAATGTTTATTATTAAATACTGTCCTAAGTACTGAAAAAATACTATTTAAATTGTGTGCGAATGTAAATGAGACATAATATTTTTAATATTTATACGCTATTTAATATTTACTTACGTAGGCGTTACGTAGGGTCCGGAAGTGTTTTAATTGTGTGTTATAAAAATTTAAAAAGACATATAATTCTCAATAACTTTATATCTTTGATATATCTATATTTTAATATCACGAAAAAATATTGATATTAAATATTTAATTTCCTCAAGTTCCACTATAAGATACATATCAATAATTTTCCTATTGAATTCTTTGAAAATTAAACAATTACACACGAACCTTAAGCCATGCTTCAGTAATCACTTGTTCAAATTCCTGACAAACCACGAAACCGTCATACACAGGGTGGGACCAGCCTCCATTGAACTCGAATCCTGTCATAGCAGGTGCGCAGTCTATGTTTAGCTTTTTGGCTACTCTATTTAAGCCTGGTACTGAAATAAAAAAAAAGGTAAAAAGAAATTTCAACATTATAACTATGACGATATTATGTTGACTATTTATAATATTAAAGAATTAAATCAGCTTTACGCTGTATCCCGCACACAGGAACCCTCACAGGAACCCTCCTGTAAGGGTTCCTGTGTGCGGGAGAGGGAAAACCTAGTGTTAAAACACTGTTCCCCACTTTCTGGAGGCAGCGCAACTCAAAGCCGCCCTTTGCCCTCGACACCAAAGCGAAGAAATATACATTTAAATAAATAATTCATTTCCCCGAGTGGAGACCCACAACCAATCGGTTTACACTCACACTTTGTGCTCCTGCCCCACGACTGGCCTCTGGCCTGGTTTAAATTATTATATATTCTTTATTACATATAATAAAAATACAAAAAAATTAAAAGATTTTTTACAATGTCTACAAGGTGAATCTAAAAAAAAGATTACATTTACATGTGAAGTTTAATACAAAATGTTCATTTACTTACATTTAATATGTACTGTGCCTTTAGGCAACATGCAATCTTTGAATAATTCAACATTCCCATATGGGTTCCTTGGAACTACTCCATTCTCAGCTACGGGTGGTTCATAATCTTGCACTTGCCATGGGCCAAATATTTCGAGTGGTTTATCTGTTATTAATTTGTTTGATAGCTGCAAATATTCAATTCAATTATGACTATTGTTCGGTTTAAACAATATAATATATAATTATCTAAAATAATTTGTTTCTAATTTTTTTTCCTAGCTAATATTAAAAACGGCTGTAGCATTTTTTTTTCATTTTCGCATTTGATTCAGCAGAACCGATTTATATGCAGTTCTCACTATTATATTTTCGTAAATGTTTAGTGTTTGTTTTATTTCAATAAATTCGTAAATAGAAAGTTGTAATAATTTTCTTTCCCATGCAAAAAAAGCTACAGGCATAGCTAGTGCTCAGCTACAGGCATAGGATGCATAAATAAGAAACTAAAACCATTCTGGTGCAGTGGTATAGCCTTTGACGCTATGGTCATGGGTTCGATATCCACCTGGAATTAATTAATATATTATTTTTAAGGCAAAACGCAACATTGGCTTCCACCACTTAGCACTCAATAGAGCGGAAAGTAGAGTGTTGAGATTAGGTTCTGATAAAAATACACCACCCACCTTATCCCACTTAGGCCTAGCTTTCACAACCTTATACGGCTGCTCACCAAGTCTAACAACCTTCGCCTCCTTGAGCCACGTGTCGCGCGACCGGCACACGTGCACGCAGTCGCGCGCGTACACCGCCTCGCCCCGCACGAAACCGAGCGTGGCCGCATCCGGTGGGTACAGCGCTTCGAATTTGAGGAGGTGACGTTTAAGAGCGTAGAGTGGATGGTTTTTGTATCTGTAAGAGGTAATGCTAATTATAAAGAGAAAAATATAATTAAAAAATTATGTTTAGTTCATAAAACGACAAAATTGATTTTAGAATTCAATTGAGTTTACAAAAATGTAAGATATAACATCATACTTGTAAATAATGTCCCAGTAGATAAACACTGACTTTGTTAAAAATAAAATAAAAACTGTCATACTTGTTATTTTATAATTTTTTCCAGTGTCTGACGAATTGTCAAGACATTGTGAGTTGAGTAGCAGATCTCAACGATGCGCTTTGTCATATTATCAAAGTGAGGAAAATAAAAATAAATTAAATAATTCTTTGCCCCTAGTCAAAACCAAAACCCACAATGTCGTGTTTACAGCCACACTGCTCCACTGCTCCAAAACAACAACCTTAATGTATATGTTATTCAATGTTATATAAACAGTTTGTACATACTCTGCGATACTTTTCGGCAGAGGTGCCTCTAGCTGCATTGTGTCCAATCTCTCATCTTCCTCTCTATCCTTTGCTGTTTTTGGTCCGAGCCAGCCCTTTATAGCTTGTTCCCACCATACTGTGTCAACTCTTTGCTTCCTAGTTACAGTGTTCCAGTGAGGAACATATCTACGTGTTAGGTCTTTTAAATAATTATTGTTGTCCCATCCGATAACATAGTTTACCGGATGTGTAGCATGGTTCTGAAAATAATATAATTTTATTGTATGAAAAGTTATTGAGGTTTATTTTATATAGCAGTGTGAAAGCAAAAGTATTGCAGGACGATGATAAGTCATTGTCGTAAGTGCTGCAATACAAATAAAATAGGTTGTTCTTTGGTTGTTGTAGGGTTTGATTATTTTTTTTATCATTAAGAATCAAAGGTTCAATATAAATATCAATTATTCATCTTTAATGAGCTAGAAGTCTTTTTCCAGTCTAAGTACTCATTTTTAGATCTTAAGTGTTGTAAGTAGATTTGTTCCTTTTACTCTTTTTTTTCATTCCCAATAAAAAAATTGTGTTTTAGTCCATTAATAGTAACTATACAATAGTATGTAATTTTTAATTTTAGTACTTACATATATTTCTTTGACACAATGTACTTTCCCCTTAATAACATCAACTGCAACCCATTCTTCCAGTTCTTCCACAAACACTTCACACCAAACATCAATTTTATTTAATGGTAGTTCGTCATCCGTCGATAGCACTCGGCGATCAATTTTCTTAGCAGTTTTGAGTTTAGGACTAATTTTAACTGGTTTAAAATCATCATCACTATTCGAATGGTTGCGTTTTGGCGACTCAACTGGCAAAAAGTCACTGTCCTCATCTGACTCTTGTTTAATTTTTCCTAATAAAAATATAAAACATTTGTTTATTGTTATATGGTTTTGATAGTATCCACAACTTATGTCATTTTTATAATAAAAGTAACATTAAAGTAGGGTAAGTTGATATAATGCTCTTGTTAAGTTAAGACACTCTATTCCCAATTAAGACAATACTGTTTCCAATTGGCGCCATTCAACGCAGTGCTTTGCCTAGTTACCAAAACGAGGAAATAAAATCATCAAATAGTTCATTCCCCCTGAGTAGGAAATGAACCTACAAACAACCTGCATTGTGATAAAAAAAATATTTCTATATTTTAACTTTAAAGCTCAGACTATATTTCACATATGCCTACCCTGTTATGTGCGGAGTACAGCCTCAAGCTAAAAAAATATGTAAATATCTTTGTTGTATTTATGTGAATTACCTTTAACAATTCCCTTTTTTACGTCGTCTTTTGCTTCTTTAACTCTTTCTTTAATAATATTTACAAGGTCATTAGTTACATCGTTTTTGGATGTATTTTTTTGTTTTGCAAGGTCTCTGTGGCTTACACGATTTAGATTTTCTGATTTATTATCAACTTTCCCTTTTGTAGATCTTGTAGTTTTTTTAATCTGCTCTTTACTTTCACTGAAGTATTTACTTTTATTTTCTGGATTGTTTTGGGCGCTCCGTGTTCGTGGTTTTTTTACTCCATCACAACTTTTGTTAGTTGATGCCTTAGGTTCAAATGTGCGTGAACGTTTTCTTCCATGTAAAGTTTGTTGTTTTGTTTCACATAAAGATTGGTCGGCATCAAAATATTTGCTTGATATACTATTATCATCATTATGAAAAGACACAACTATCTTTGGTGGATTACTGGTTTTTTTTCCACTCTTTCCTTTTACAATACCAGTATTTGGTGGAGGTGCAAGAGTTTCAAGTGATTTTTTCTGTGTATCTTTACTTCTAGTCTTTCGAGGACTCTTAACATCTTTTGAATTTTTATCATCAATTTTTAACTCATCACTATTATTAACAGATTCTTTTAGGTTTTCTTGAGGTTTGAGTGATAAAGATTTTCGCGAACTTTTCGCGGTTTTCTTACTTAATCCACTTATCTTTTTAGAATCTACTTGCTTATTCTCTATGGCCGATTCAACTTTTGCAGTTGCTATTTCCTGGTTAATCGCTGCTTTCGTTCTGGGCCGTTTGGGTGGAGACACACTTTCTTCTTCAGGGTTATTGTCTGTATTCAAATGTTTCCCAGCACTACTTGCAGCAATTTTTTTTTGCCGCCGAGTCTTTGCCGTGGGGTTGTCGTCACTACCATCTATTTGCATTATATTATCACTTTCACATGAGCTATCATAATTCCCATCAAGCTGCTCAATTTTTTCTTTCTTAACTTTACCAGATTTTTGAGGAGCACTTTTTTTAACTTTCCCTTTAACTTCCTTTTCACTCACTTTTGTATCTTTTTCTTTAGTAGACAATGAACAAAGTTCAGAAGAAAGTGGTTTTATTGGCAGTGTGACAAAATTAAACATAGCCCGTGATTGCAATCCAAGACTTCTTAACATAGACACAAACACAAAAACAATATACTTTTTGGTTGTGAATATTCTACTTTTTATTTGTTGGAGCAGAAGTTCTTTTAATGGAGGTGCTTTAGGTTTGAACTTGTTTTCATTTTTGTCTTGTTTAAGTGTGACTTTATCCTTGTACCAATTGGTTATTTGTTCAATATATTTTATATCCACTCTTTCACCTGGATAGCATTCTTTAGATGGAACTAGAGATAATGATGCTGCTAATATATCTTGGTCATTCAGGATGTGACTGACAAAATTTCCATGTCCAAGCCAACATAAAACATGTACTTTATGCATGTAAATTTGATACTCTTTCTTGACTCTGTTCATTTTTCTTTTCATCATCATTTCAATATCTAGTTTCTTAGTTTTTCTACAAATCCCTTCAGGTACTCCTACAATGAGTTGTAGCCCTTGCTGTGGTATTCCTACAACATCTGCAAACAAATATTTATAAATGAAATATACAATTTTAAATGCTTATAAGCAGTTGTGGTAAGTGAGAACAATTTCTGATTGTATCTGCAAGGGTTGTGGACTAGAAAATTGGGCGGAAAGTATGTAACAAAGCATTTTAGCACTAAATTTCCTCCTAACTTGCTATATGTAGTATACAGTTATAAGCTAATAAAAGATATGATAAAAGATTTTTTCTTGTGTAAAAATGTCTAAATGATTTTTATGTAAAAATGGTATAAACAAACATTTCAATATGACTATGTATTTTTGTCAAGAAAAGAAGAATTTGAAACTTTTAATTATATCTTTTCAACATAAACAACATTTACTTTTAAAATCAACTCAATATTCTTATAAAAACATGAACATACTTAACTGTTTTGTACATCTAGTAGTTAACTGTTGTAAGGCTAAATTGTGGGATCAATTTTAACTTGGGGAAATGAATTATTTTCATTTCCTTGCCTGCCACTCAATGCATAATAGTATAAATAAAATAAATCATCAATAAAGAAGTACAAAAATATATATTTATTTTTTAAATTTTATAATTGTCTTGTTGCAACTTAGCTATTGATAACCAACCTTTAACTTCTTCCCAATCTTCCATTTCTGAATCACTGTCCTCATTTCTGGCTTTTTTTTTTGGCTTTGTAAAAAGTTTTGCAGGCTTTTCACCTTCTCCAAGAGCAAGTAGGTCATTTACTTCAAATTCCTTCATATTATCATTTTTCAGATTATAATTTTGTATAGATTGTTTTGTTTCTTCTATTTTATTCTTATGCTGTTCTAGTTCCATAAATGTTTTTTTAGCAATTTCTTCACTATTATCCTGGACATTTTCTGACCATACCTGGAAATTGTATTTAAAATAATGAATAAAAATAATTTAAAAGCAAAATTACAGAAAAGTGGCAAATTATTATTTACATCTTTATATTCAAATCTTGTTTCTGGTTCATTTTCAGAATTAAAAGTTTCAACATTTAAACTACATGTTTGCTTATTTTTCTTGGTGACTCTAGGTGAATCATCATCACTACTATCTGTAATCAACATACATAAATATTAATATAAATAAAAGAAAAGAAAGTAAAAGAGGAAAATAAGAGCTAAGTAACTTTTAATATTTCCTTTCAGCTTTTCATGTCCTACAAATTCTATTCACACATCCTACAAATCACACAGTGTAGATAGAGAGATATTCTGTTCTGCATCTTATGGCATGATGGAGATATAGTGTTGAGTGGTAGAAGTGGAATTCAACTATATGTTATCGGAGTAAGGTTATGAACATAACTGACTCTCTCAAGTGGGGATTGAGTTCACAAACATTGTATTTAAGGACTAGCACTATGTCACAAGGCTTCAATTTGAGAAAATAATATTCTATATGTATAACTCAAATGATTTATCTATTTTACTTGTAAAAATGTATTATTGAATATTTCTAAGTACTTTAATAGGATATTATTTAAATTATATGTAGGGATATAAAAGTATTCATCATAAATGGTATTCATATAATTACACTTTATCAAACATCCATCGAATAACAAGAATGAATTGTAAAACTCTTATAAGAGCTTAACACTGTCTGCATGTAGGCAATTGACTTACCACTTTCGGAGAGATTAAGAACCGGCGGTAACAGTTTATCAGCATCGGACATATCCTTAACCGAAAATAAAGGGATGTTTTCTTTAATTTCAAAATCTTGTTTACTTATTTTGTTGATAATTGATTTTGTGAACTTTGTTTTGGTTTTTTTAACATTTTGTCGCTTTGATTTAGGTTGTTTTGTTTGGAAATCATCTTCCGACGATTGATGATACTCTTCTTCATCTTCATCAGAACTCTCGTTATCGGTAATGACCGCATCCGAACCAGAATCGCTAAAATCGTGGCCTTCGTTTTCACTACTTTCATCGTCTTTATACACAGTTTTTATAACTTTTTTTCGTGTATTTGGCATTGTGATATCAATTGAAATAAAAATTTATCCGAAATTGTTATGAAATCTTTAATCAGCATCAAGATTTAACATGTCTATCGCATGCCGCAAAAATCATGCTTATTTTTTTACTGTTTTCAAATTATTCAAATATCTAAATGTCAATGTCAACTTCAAAAGTTTAAAGAGTTGCCAGTATTAAATTAAAATGTTTAAAAATTATATGTGGCTATAACATACTATGTATTTGACGTGTTAATATTATCGTATAACTGCTTAAAAACCCCACTAACGCCGTTAGCCATTGTTTGTGTCTAAACTCACAACACAATGACATCTGTTTTTTTTTTACTTATTTTTATATGAACATCGTAAAGTTTGTGTGGTGTTTTAAGTATATTAGGGCTGTAAGACCAAAATATAAAAATAATTTAAACCTGAGTGTACATCAAATTCATATTCATTTTGTCAATGCTATTTACTGTGTTTTCATGCAATTAATGCGTTTTCGTAGTTCTAACACAGTACGACAATAACAGTTGCTCCATAGATCCATACTTACTCTTGTATCTTCATCTCCTCCGTCTTTTATCATAGACTATACTTGACTGACTTGACTTGTTTAAAAAAAATCATGATATAATTTATTTCTCTACGTAGCAGTGAGCAGGTTAGATTAAATTTGTAGTAAGAACTAAGAATGCTTCATAATACATAATTGGGAGAAAAATAAAATCCAAAGAGGGACTAGAGTTCTATATTTTTATTCTAACTTTCCGTCTTCATTCTGCGTTTCGTAATTTGTAACATAATTACTTTTTTAAATATACCTAATAATCATTATTTACATATTACATTGTTTAGAACTCAACTGAATTAAATAGAAATTGAATAGTAATGCTACTAATTAGTGCTGCTACTACAAAGCAATTAATAAAATAAAACTATATTATTAAAATAAACATCAAATATTCTATACCTATTATAATATAAGAGTATAAATTATATATATGTATAAAAAATAATAAAAAATATTAGAGAAATAAAAAAGAGGCCAGTCGTAACGCAGGGACACAAAGAATGACCATAAGCGCGACTGGTTGTGGGTTCGATCCTTACTCGAGAAAATGAAATATTTATTTAAATTTGTATTTTAATTTTTTCGCTGGACTCGTTTCTCGTGTCAAGGCAAACTGCGGCGTTGAATTCCCCACTCAGCACGCAATGGCTCCAGAGTTCGGCGGAAAATGGAGAACGAATGAATGGACAAGCGAAAGTAGCAAGAGAAGGTGTTTAAAGCCTACAGAATTTAAGTTGAGGCCATTAACTAGTTAAAATATAGAAATAATGATAAGAACAGGCAATCGGCGTCTAATATAAATCTAGTCTAGTCAGTGTAGTCCTTTTTAGATACAGATACTCGAGGGAATTAATTATTATTTATTAATACTTTAATTTCTTGGCTCTAGCAACAAGGTCCGGCGTTGAGTTCGGCCAATCAACACAATGCCTCGAAAAATTCCGCGGAAAATAGATTCCTATTATGCCTTATGGGATACAGGGTGAAACTGTTTAAATTAAGTTACATTAATTTTATTTTGATCTTTTTAATATATATTATAAAACTATTTTCTTATGTACTTAAATTCAATTAGTAATTGAAATAAGAATACAAACAATATTAATTCATAAATTAAATTACTTTTGTATCAATAAAATATTCTAAAAAGAATAGTTTTTTATGTAATTCCTTTAACTTCGATTTGCTAAAAGGTTTTATAATTTACGATAATGGAGAGGTTTTTGTGTTTGTTTAAAGAATGGTAAATGGTCTGAATCAATCCCGTTAAGTGCTTTTCAACAGAGCTTTATTGCTTGTATAGCGAGGTTGAGTGGATGAGTCGCAACCCGCAAAACTGTCTATTGACACCATTTCCATTACATACTACATAGGTGATCTTTTAGGACATGTCATTTGATTTTATCTTTTGATTATTATGTTATCTGTATTTATAAAATAGAAAAAATATTTATTTATGGAACATTTTGAATAGTTCCTGCAGTATGGAAAATGGAATTGTAATTTAGAACTACGGGGCGATTGACATTTAATTTAATTTAATATAATAACAAAATAAATTAAAATCTATCATAAATTTTACACTGTAAATTCAACTTAGTAAAGTATTATAGTAGGTATCCATTTCAAGATGCTTTTCTAACGAGGTTGTGTTCTCCATAAAGCATAAACTAACGTAAATAACTTCAATTGTTTGCAGCCTTATTGTTAACTTTAATTACATTTTGAATTAATTTTGTAATTAAAACGGAAGCTAGAGCGCGGCGCGTGAAGTTTAAGTGGCTGGAAACGGATCGACCCGGCCGGGGGTGAGGCGCGGGTGGAGAGGGCCTCTAGATGCAATCTCAGAGTGGATTAATTAATTCTGAGGTGCTGGTTATCTCCTGTTATCATTTAATAAAGTTATGTCAGGCTATAGAACTCGCTTTATAGCGGAGTGATGATCTGGCCCGGATCGGTGGCGAAGTATCGAAGCGGGATAATACGATGCGTGCCGAATCTGTTATCGCATTGATATGTCGTTTAATGTTTCATGAGGTGTGCAGGCATCACCTGGCGTGATGAAAATAACGAATTCTGAATGCTTTTCAAAACAACACTCTGTCGGTGCTACATTATGCATGAAGCACTCCATTTGCTGATCCGCTCAGGAGTTCTGCTCGCGGCTCGTTAAGCGCTTACATTACCTACTAGCACTTATTGATTTTGAGTGATTGATGTCATTTATATAAGAAACACTTTCATGTAGGTACAAAATGTTGAGGTATAATAATAGTAATAAAAATGCAAAAAAAAAACTTCTTACACACATACATGTTGTATGTTTTCTTAATAAGTAGGTAGAAATACATATAACAATGACAAAATTGTATTTATTTTACTGTAAAAATTTGTATAATATATGAATTTCCTCTTAAATTTAATCTAAATAAATTTCTATAAATATATAATTATTGGCTGTCAATGGAACAGGTATTTATCACGTCCAGAGAAGCAGCGGTCGTTGCGGCGACGAGGGTATACGGGTATACCATAGCAAGGAGAGTTAGAAATGCAATATTAATGTAGTGCCGAGTGGCAGCCCGAATGCATTTACTTAATGGCTCGTAGGCAATATGTTTACACTGTGGACGAAATAAAAAAGCTGGATAGAAGACCTCTTTGACAGGATTATCGCGACTGACTGGGAACGTTCCGAGTTGAACAAATAAAAAGTTGTTACTTCCCCGTCTCAAATAAAAAATAAACTTATACGACACCTCTACGACAACGTTAGGAAAGAGTGGGATACATTACCGGAGTGGAAAAGTTAAAAAGCTTAAATGTATCTCCGGCGTGGCTAAAAGTGTCTGACAAAAGTTCGACTTCCATTTTAAAAAGCTCCATTACAAAACATCGAGATTCGCTTCCGCCACAGTGCCGCCACCATATCATGATGAACTGACGGTGAGTGGGGTGTATGGAATTAAGACGAAAGTTTTTATTCCAATATGTTATTGTTTTACGAAAAACACCAATTTTAAAAATTATTTCAAAATATTCAAGTTTTTCAATTCAAATAATTCAATCAATCAATTTTTATAGAAATTAAAAAATATATTATGAAACAAGATAATTATTAAACTTGTCAGTATATTTTTAATTATTCTAATTATGTTAAATATTGATGTAATTGATAGTTATCATTGAAACTAGCGGTCCTAACGCCCTGTCCCCCACTTAAACTATACGAATATTTATTTAATATTATTTAAGTGTATTTAGAGAAAATTTATAAATTATTTTAGTATGATTATCTATACTGTTATGCACTTAATAAATCATAATTTAAATCTTTAAGGTACGCGTGCGCTACATAGGCCAATCCCGCGGGAATTCCGGGTTAAAAAATAGCTTATTTCTCCACAATCCCCTGTATTTTTCAGTGTTAGTCCCACTAAAACCATTTAGCTGTTCTAGAGATAAGCCCAGATAAACAGAAAGACGGACAAGCAGATGGCCAAAAATTTTAAATGATTTTATATTTTGTCTAATGATTAGGTACTAATATAGTCTGTTGAATTCGAAATCCCTCATTCGAGGTATTCACCAAGTTCTTACATAGAAACGGAATCGTGATAGAGTTGCAGTTTGCTGGAGTGTGTCTGTGTCTCGGTCGCGACCCAGT
>FASU01049020.1:0-10101 GCA_001486225.1 Heliconius pardalinus sergestus
AAGCCAGCAACCTTCTTCAGGTCGGCAAAAAATATTTTATTTCTATAATATTCATAAATGATCACTTTCCAGATTTTTCGGTTTCGCATTTCGCGCCAAATTTAATGGCTGCAGGGACGGGAAGTACCTACTTTATAGGTTTGGATAACGCTTCCAAGGGGTTGACTTAATTTCGTCTGTGTTTTAAGGAATCATAGACCAGATTACTTGATATCACTTTAATCTTGATAGCTCCGCGTGATCTCAAGGTATTGACTGCTGAGCCACAAAGTGATCAATGTTCCATTTTTATCTTCTGAGGTACGGAACCCTAAAAACAAAAAAGTGAAATAAAGTTCCTAAGAGATATGTGTACGTACACAAACGTACATATACATTGTGAAATACATGTGAAAGTTTCACAAAACACAAATTTCATCTTGCTCTAGTCACTCGTGAAGCGGCGCGGCGTACGAGCCGATTTATTAGATGACGAATACTATTCCGTGCTCGAAATGTATGAATGTTTCTATCTGTCGATTGGCAAAATATCTTTGTAAGCCTGTTAATAAAAACTCGATGTTTGTTGATTCGATGCCCAGAGAAGGAAGTAAAGTGCTTGAATAATTTTATTTGTGTTTAATACTAGTTTTTTAGATTCCCTCTACTTGCCCTTCCTCTATCTTCCTCTATCATCACTTTCGACAGAAATTGGAGGATGGAGGGTTAACGCTAAGTTCCCATGTTTATTTTGCCTACCCTGCTATGTGTAGGTTAAAAATATATACCTCTTAGTGCTCCCCAATTCTGCATTACTGCATTTCAAATGGCAACTTCCTATGTCCAGTAGTATCGACTGTACATTATCAGTCATATAGTAACGGGAATCTTTATATACGAATATACATATATACTTGGAAAAATAATCACAATATACTAAACTGCTTAGCATTTATTACTTTGTTTTAAAATTTCTTAGTGTTAAGATCATTTTGCTTGAAAAAAAAAATACATTATACTGTTAATAATTTGCTAACACAGTAAAAAAGAAGGCTCCATTAAATTTCATAGTAAGGTGAGTAGGGTGCTTCAATGCCGCGTACGATACTTTGACGTGAAATAAATGATCCCGAAACTATACCGGGCACGACTTAAGTATAATTTAAGCTTTCAGGTTATAGAAATATATAATTTGAACCTTTTTATAGTAAACAAAAATTATGCCTATTTTTTAAATTTAGTAAAACCTCTAACTGCTTAATCTTGTCCAGAAGCAGAAAAAATAACTTTTAAAAGAGAAAAATTCTGCAGAAAATGGAGATGAAAGTTTCTTAATTCAAACGGAGTGTCTTAACACTAGGTTGCCTGATTCACTCAGCAAGCAAATTACGCTCTTTCATTTGATATCCACACTAGGTGATTAGTGGAAAAACGTTGTTTGTTTTAACGGCCATTTTGTATAAACGACAATATTTATTATATTTAATTTCATTATCATTAGAACTAGTCATAATCTAAATTTCAGCTCAATTGGATACTGGGAAGTATATTTAATTACACTAACATACATACTAACAAGACAAATAAAAGCTTGAGAAAAACGTAAAAGTCTCAAATTGGTCAGCTACGAATGAAAGGTAACTCTGTACGCGGAGCCTGTCATACGAAACGAAGCAACAAGAAATCTTTTGAAATTATGTTTCAAAAGAATTCCTGTTGCAGAAAAACTGGAAACGGCGTTGATGATTGATTTTTAAAACAAACTCTTACTTTAATAAAATTAGCATAGATTCAGTATATCAAAACAACTAAAAACGATTTACAAAAGCCATACAAAAATTTCGTAATTACGGCACTACCATAGTGGCGTAGATCATTTCGTTAAGCACAAAATTATAAATATTTTACTATTACGGTTAAGTTAAGGATGTATAAGGCTTTCGGGTTTAGGATTTGCGGTCAAAACGCGAGCCAAATAGTGAGTAAAAGCCGTTTCAGTTTATTTATTTGGATGTTACCAGAATATTATTACTGTGTAACGGTTTAATGCAGCTTGTTGGGGCGAATGGTGAAGTATAGTACAATTTAAGGACTTAACGAAATTGTGGTTAAAATGGAGTTTATTTCTTGCAATTATTTCACGTTTTTGTTATATACTAGCTACCCGCTCGCGTCGCCTTTACTACACAAACATTTATTTACTAATCTTATTTAATCATATATTAATAACATTATTGCTTTAAAGACAATATCGATATATTGTAAACTAAAGCCAATTCCAAAGTTAGAATCGCAAATATCATGGGGAAATTATATTTGATCACTATTATGAACTTAAACAATAAAATATAGACAAAAAATAGGACAATCAAAAGACCAGAGCGATGAAAGCATGAACCGTTTTATTCTATTTCCCAATATGGATCAAATAATCACAGATAACGAATATACTATATTGTTCATACTGTGAATAACAAAGTATTTTATTAAGTAATTTAATTGACTCGTACATTTTAAGTTATTATATCTTAAAAGTGTTGAGCTGCCACAGGTTTTGCAAAAGTTTGCAACTAAGGTTTTGCTGAGAGTTGGTTTTGTCATGTGTAGAGAAAGAGAATCAAAAGTCATAACACTCCTTTCTCTTGAATGTTTTGAATATTTTGCGTAATGAGTGGCGGAATTCAGAGCCGTATTTTTTTGTTACACTACAAAAGGGAAGAGGATAATTGGTTCTCTTCTGCCAAGCCATGAATTACCAGATTACTTATTTATTTTTCATAAAGTATTTTCTATGATGGGATTCGAATCTACGGTCATCATGTATAATCTAAATTTAAATTTCCATCGGCTTCATTTTAACTTCGCGGCGGTATAGTTATGAAATGTTTGTTCAAAAAGTATGCAACAGAGCATGAAAAGTAAGCACAACATTAACTAAAGTTAGCGCTTGAAACATGAGAAACGTTGAAGTTAAAAAAGTTTATAGCTAAGCGTTCGTAATATATTTTTAAAGTTTTATTTTATGATGAACTAATATTGAAGCATAATAAGATATTTGATTTTCGCGATTATTTAACATTCTAAATTAAAAATTTTACCCTAATTAATCGTGTATATTTAGTAGGACATACACTTTGCAGTAGTCCGTGGTCACGCCGGTTTATTAATAAGGCAAATGAAGATAAAATTAAATGACGGATCTCAACAACGATGAAAATCATTACCCCAATTAAAAATCGAACCCCCAACCATCACATTTACAATCAAACGTTATACCACAAATAATATTAACAAAAAATAAAAACTTCCAATCTCAGTATGAAACAATAAAAAGATTCTAAAATATTTTCGGTTGAAATGTTCAACGCGTTCAATACGAAGCTACCACTTAACTGGTTTTTATTTCATTTCTCTACAGAATTTCCTGCTTTCTCTCATATATACGTTGTGACAATTGTTTTTGGCACAACGCTGTTTTTATTAATAAAATTTTGAAACGTATAATTTAATTATAACGTAGAATGGAAGGAAATGTAATTTTACTTTTGTTGTAATATCGAGGCCGTTATGGCGCAAACGGGATTGTGTTTTCAAGCTTCACTCAATATATTGATTATATTAAATTTATTTTCATTTCTCCTTTCTGGTAAACGCAGTGCCTCCAGAATTCGACAGAAAATGGAGTGACATATTACTAAATTCACAAGTGCTCTCTGCCTACTCTGCTATAATAACAAATCTTTTGCTTGTCAAGATATGTAGAAAGAACCTAATGTTAAGATACTTCCACTTCACACTAGGGACATTTTTTCGTTAAACAAAACCAGTGAAATGAAAATATTTTGAAACATAAATCCACAGTACTCAGGATATGTGTATTACTAAACACATCCCGTTTAGGGAATCGAACCTGCAACTATCACACGTAAATTCAGATATTGTCCTGTTAATTGATAGTCAAAGTCGAGCGACAGACTGTAACACGTACTCGCATCAGACGGTTGGCCACTTAATAGAATTACTGGTTAGACTTAGCGTAATTTCACTTTGAGTAATCTTGACACTATCCTAGTGCAATTTGTATATGCTTGATTGAATACTTCAGTAGGCAAAGGAAAATTAACTCAATTTTAGAGGCTTGTCATGTTGTTCATTTCATCTTTGGTAATGTGACAACGTCTAACGTTAAGTTACGCCACCCATCAATCAATGCTTTTTGAATTCAGCGAAAAGTGGGAAACGGAAGTGTCTTAATGGAAACGATGTATCTTAGCACTAGGTTCCCAGGTTCTCACTGCCTACCTTGATATGTGTGAAATATAGTATGAAGCTTAAAAAAATCAATTTGTGAGACTGGAACTCAACGCCGCTTTTTTCGAATAATTCGTATACCCTAATTTGTTTTTTCTATGCCATGTCTAAAATGACTAAATTTAAACGTATATACCTCAACTAGGAATTGAATCTACTGGCATCGTGTTTTTATTCGCGACATCAAACTGCTTCTAAATCACGTTATATATATAATTTTAAACAAGCCTTATAATATTTAAAAATGTTGCTTCATAATATTATATCATTTCATCAAGTTTATGTTTATGAGACGTTCATTTCAAGGGGCAAATAATATTTCAAAAAGATCCTCAACGTATATCATAAAAATGTATCTAAAAATACAATTCTAAAAGATAGTATGAATGAGTGAGTTTTTGAATGTGTTAGGTTCCGTATGCTTGTTAAATAATTATTATTAATGCCGTGTAGTGAGTTTTATATTGACGAATTATGTAAATTAAATTTGAAGACATTTTTATAAGTCCTCCATAATATATGATATCCTCATATATAAGATACTTTCTGTTACATTAGAATTATGACATTTGGAAAGAAGTGAGAACAGTACATATAAAGAAGAAAAAATAAACGAAATATTCGATAGGTAATTACAAACTTATTTTAGTAGGTCGTATGCTGTTATTACTGGACTAGACACTTAAAGAGATTAATTAGTCAATAAATTATATTTTATATACTTCAAGATAAAGTAAAATGAACAAAAATATCTCGTTTCTCTTCACCGTATTTACGAAAAAACTCTAAAAACTAGAAAAAAGTAATAAAATGAAATTATATTTGACCTATTTAAAAGATTATTCTTAACAGCGCTTAAAGCAGTACACTGTGCGCTAATCAACCTACTTTATAACAGCCTCCTTCATAATTTAAAACGATATTTAAGATTTTTAATTCATTACATTGCCATTATGGTAAATTGTAAGCTTTTTTTCTATTTAATAATAAATATGTATAAATTTTATATGAATATAAACTTTTAACTGATTCATGATGCCGTTTATTATCTTAGCTTATCTTTTGCATTATTGATATAATAGATGTGTTAGATGGTTTAACCAACACATCCTGATTTATCGAACAAGATTCGTGAAGTGAAAGTAAAGTTACACATTTTAATTCGCCTGTAAGATATAGTGTTATAATGTCACCAACCACCAACTTCGTAAAATTCATTACACCTACTCTGCAATTCTTGTAATTCTTTTGACGTGATAATGTCTTATAAATCGATGAACGCCGGTTGTACGCACGAAAAAGCATGACTAATTGTCACGTTCCACCTGAACCGAGTGTGCAAGCGAGAGCGTGGAGCAAACGATAGAGAAGCACGATAGGCCTTCGATTTCTATTCAGTGACTTCTATTCATTTATTGTAAATTAAAATGTAATAATAAATTTATGTTAAAGTGTAAATAAATGTTAAATTATCGAAAAAAAATAATCAATTACATTTTTCTTTTTATTGTACAAAATAATGTATTAAATGTAAATTGCTTAATTTTATAAAATATAATTTTATAAAATTAAGCAATTTATCATCAATGTTTTCTAATGATTTTATTACGCAAAATTATCGTTGTTCACGCTGTGTCCTGCACGTAGTAATGTAGGGAGAGGGAACCGTGGGATATTTCACTCCCCCGAGTGGGAATCGAACCCACAACCGTCACGTTTACAGACGCACCCTCATGCCCCAGCACCGCGACTGTTTTTTGTTGTTTATTTTAATAAAGCAGTCTCGTTCGCACTTAGCCGGTCGCCATAATTCACAGAGCACGCGATGTTTCCAGTTAAAATGTTGTTGCTATCAGTGACACATACAAAATGAGAGTGAACGCGCCGGGAGTGACGTGTGGGCGTTATTTAAATGCTAATAAGGGTAAAATGCAAGGTTTCATACAAGACAGTATTTCCTTCTGATGTTGCGAATTTTAATATTTATATAGGTTTTGTGCTTAAAATTAAATGGGACGCAGCGTTTGGACTTTTTTAATAACGTTTCTTGGATGTATTTATTTTCCTGAGGCTGTGGTGGTGCTGGGGGACTGCGTCTAATAGAAAATGTGATGGTTGTGGATACAATTCTCATTTGGGGGAATGATTATATTAGCATTATTTTTCATTTCTTTGCCTATATCAATAAGCCGTAATATTCCGAGAAAACGCGTAATTATTTTTATTGGATTATCTTTCTGGCTCTTTGAAAAATATTTGATACTAGTGTGATTATATATCGTATCGATACATCGTAAACTTGTGAATTACACATCGGTAATACAATATTATAATATTGTATTACGATACAGTCGTGGGTCAGCAGCATAGCTTCTGACTGTAAACGCAACAATTATGGGTTAGATTCCTCCTAATATTTTTTAATCAAGAATAGTATATAGACGAATATTACTTTTATCCATTTCATATCGAATCTATTACCATTCAAGTCTAATTTAATATTATTACTGTGACTAACGTAATATACATCGGACCGTAAATGTCGATATGCAAGACCCTTACTATTCCATATAATTCTTTCCTCAACGCCGAGCTCTCAACAGCGCTACGCTAAACGATGTAATGCAATAATAAAGTTTCAACTAGAAAATTAACGTGACAGAGAAATTTAATATTGATCATGCTACGCTACTGTTCGCTAGCTCGAAACTTGTTAGCGAATGTGTTTATATTTATATATTTTTATTTTAGCTTCACGCTGTACCCCACATATAGCAGGGTAGGCAGAGGGAACCTGGGAACCTAGTGCAAAGCTGCCGTCCTCTACTTTTTGGGTTTCCAAGTAACGGAAGTTGACGCCGCGCGTTGTCTCTATTCCAGAGCAATAAAATGGAAATAAACAATTGATCGGCGTAGGAATTAAACCCAAAACCATCGCAATTATTGCCGAACACTACACCGCTGCACGGTACGATACTCACTATAAATTTATGAATAACGGTAGCAACTAGAGGTAACGGAAGTATACAACGTTAAAATATCAAAATAGTTTTACAGTTTTAAATTCATTACTAAATTGTGATTACTTGTTTTAATTACTTAATTCACAATTATTAACACACAATAAAATTGAAAATTCTATAATCGTATTTATTACCTTTCGTTTTGAAGTTGAGAATTAAATTTATATCGAATTATTAGATTAATTTATTAGATTAGCAGTGAACCGTTTAAGTAAAGCTAATAAATAACTTTTATGTCTTTTTGTTTCAATATAGGTGTGAATTGAAATATGAATTACAGCTTGCAAATTTATTACTATCAATTACAAAGAAACAGTTTTCCCGCAAATGGGGGAATACAAATGGAATGTTAAGACACCGTTCTCTTCCTTTCCCTTCTATCATATAGAGATAGGAAATAATATAAATATAAGTATATAATTCCCCAATAAGGATAGCTCGGTAGGTAAGTGGAACTTGGAATATATTCGTATATTATAAGAAGAATAGTCGGGACCTATAATTCTTCATTAAACAGCTTCACGCTGTATCCCGTAAACACCAGGGTAAGCAGAGGGAACCGGGACCCCGAGAAGTTTAAATAGGTCCCGATTGTTAATCCTAATGAATTATTGGGCTTCTCTTTTCTTTGTATAAGTTTTTTGCATTTGGGTTTTTTGTTTTTGATAATTATTTTTTTATAAACCCAGAACTCGTAGCACAGTGTACACAATACTATACAATAGTGAATTTCATTTTTAAAGGTACGAATGTGGTGCATAAAAAAATGTATTTGAAGTCCTAAACCTATATAATACACAAAAGGTAACTCTCTTATAAATTATCACACGAACAATCGCCTCCCAAGCTTATTCAGTGAAAAATATAAATTAATTTACTAATTGAGTATTATGTTTAAACAAAACCTCTGCTATATAATACTAATTACGCCTCATTATATTGTACTTATTTCTATTGAATAGACTGTAACTTTGCCCGTTGTTTTCTATATTTGTATTATGTTATTTTGTTTCACGTTTTCGTTTTATCCCGCATATATCAGGTTGAGCAGAAAAAAATCGAGTGTTAAGATATTCCGTTCTCCACTTTGAAACTGAATTTGCGTTGTGAGGAAATGAAAACAATTCATTTCGCCCGAGTGAGGATTGAAGCAACAAGGTTTATAATCTTATGTTCTGCTCTGCGCCACGACGACGTCCCCAAGTTTCTAAGTACTGCCATTGTAGAGGTACAAATTCATTACACGAACTCAAACGTCAATTGTATTATAATACTGATATATCTAAACAAAGGAAACGTCATAAATCATAGATCAGTTGTATAAATTGTTTTATTCGTAAGTTTAAATTTAATACATTTCTATGTCGAGATGTCCAAGTTGGTTGATATCCGATGCCTGCGAAGCCTCGATAGCGTTTCAAAGCTAACTTTTGTTTGAAAAGGTTTTTTCTCTTCGATCGACAGTTCACTTTTATATGGTTTTTAAGTAAAATGAAAATTATAAAATTGTGTTATTTAAATCTTTGTAATTTTTTATTATATGCTACTTTGATAATTAGGTTGATGTATTCAAATTTCCTTCGTAATTTTATTTAAGCATCACGCGTATCCTGTGCTTATCAGGAAAGGTGGAAAGCAGAAAGGCGAAAGAAATAATTCAAAAAATATGCGGAACGGAGTATCTGGACACTAGGTTCTCTCTATCAACGATGTCATGCGATATAGAAATAAAAAACAACACTGCTACAAAGTGACGTGTAAATTTTTTGTAATTTATTCATACACAAACGCAGTTTATACTTTAAAATTTCGTGTCCCACATCCGTCCGTGCCGCGGCGATGACAGGTTGTTTCTAGGTGAAAAATGTTTTGTGACAGATAGGCCGGTTGAAATAAAAACTATCTCTGGCATTTACCTAAATAAAAAAAAACATTTATGTTCACGTATTTAGGTTAATATAATAGAGGCAATCGTACCATCGAGATGTTATCTGGATCTCCACTCGGAAGAATGATAATATCTAATTAATTAATTTCTCCGACCTGGTGGATAAATAGCGGTGTTGAGTTCCGCCACTCAACACACAGTATCTCGAAAATTGGGCTATGGGCCACGTCGGTAGTGTCTTGACACTATATTACCCCTGCGTACCCTAGTTTATGAGAAAAAGCTTGAAACTGCTACAATACTAATACTATTTTGTCATCTACTACTTAACGATCACTAAAATAGTACAAAGAAAAACTAAGAATATTTCAAGTTTAATGGACAGTTTAAGTGACTTCTGCATTTGCAAGTCATACCCTAAGCCTTTAGACTCAAAGAACCTTCGGCGTGGAAGCTTTCGAAGAAACGAATTTAACATTTAAATTAAATACGTTTACTGCAGGGTTGGAGAAACTTGGTTGGAAACAATTTTTCAGTTTCCAATGTTCTGATGTTTTATGGAAAGTGGTATAGTTTCTGTTTGTAGATGCAACGGTGGTGAGTTCAATTCTCTTTAGGGGAATCATTTTTATTCTTCCGCATCGGTAAGACGATAAATTGCGACTTTGAACTCCGCTACTGAAGATGCTATGTCTCAAAAGTTATGGAAAATGGAAATGGATGAACGAAAGTAAGAGGGGACACAAGATTCACTCTGCTTACTCTGGTAATCGCAGGATAGGTACATAATGAAGTAAAAAACTAGACTAAAACTAGACAAAAAATGCGGAGTGACCGATCGAAGGTTCGGTTTCAGTTTCAGTTTTGGCCGAAAACCTTGCTTCTGTCAGACACTAATAT
>FASU01049117.1:0-11178 GCA_001486225.1 Heliconius pardalinus sergestus
TTTTATTATATTTTTTTTCGTATAATTTATGGTTTCAGGTTAAACCTTCAGAATTAGTGGGAGCAGTGTGGACGAAGAAAGACAAAGAAAAAACTAGTCCTAATCTACTGAGGATAATCAAGCATACAACTAATGTTAGTATTAGAAATATTACCATTTTAGTTTGAAGCGGGATACACCCGTGCAGAAGGAGAGGATAGGAGAACATAGTGTTAAGACTTTCCGTTGTCCATCATTTTCGGTACATTGTGTGTTGAGTGACGAAACTCAACATAGCATTTTGTCTTATATAATAGGAAATGCAACTGCAATTCGGACTTACAACCGTCGCGTTTACAATAACACGTACTGTGCACTTGCGCCACGAAAGTCTAATGAAAGAATTGTCAGTGTACATTTTTTTAGGGTTCCGTGCTTTTTAAAGTAAAAAAGGAACCCTTATAAGATTACTCTGTTGTCCATCTGTCTGTCTGTCAAGATCTCAGGAACTTGGAGATATAGGGTTGAAATTCAAACCATATACTCAGATCTACGGCCCCTTGATTACCTGATGACAAAAAAAATCTAAAAGAATAATAGCCTTAAAAAACAAAAATGCGTATTTGAACACTATAAAAGGAATCAACATTAATAGGGTACTTCTTGTTGATCTGGCTGGTAGGTACAACTAACTACTAGGTAACTACAAAGGTAACTACAAAGTTAAATCCTAAAAAATAATATACTTGAAAGGAGGGCAAAATCAGTGTCTCAACATTAGGTTTTCCCTCTGCCTACCCTGCTATATGCTATAAAAGAAGAATAAAAGGAAATGAACTCACTTTTAAATCCAATTGCATTTAAAATGTTTATATATTTCTTGTTTTGTAATCATTGTTTTTGTATCATTTTTCACAGTTTACCAGATGGATGGAAAAATGGATAGTCGAAAGCGACAACTTTGAAGAGCGAGTAGCTGTTATATGCCGTCTTATCCAACTAGCGATAGCGCTACACGAACTAAACAACTTCAACGGTGTTCTAGCAGCGGCTTCGGCGTTTAGCTCCGCGGCCGTACACCGCCTAAGAGCAACATGGTCGGCGATTCCGCCACGCCTGTCACGTGAATTGTCTGCTCTGAAGGATCTTAGCGCTGATCATTTTAGAAGATATCAAGAGAGGTTGCGGAGTATAAATCCGCCGTGTGTGCCATTTTTGGGAATATATTTGACTAATATATTGCATATAGAGGAGGGAAATTTAGGTAGATTTTTTTTTCTTTGTTATGTATACTTATTTATAACTGAAAATATATCAAAATAGTAAAATAATATTAATTATGTTATTTAAATGTTTAATAAATTATTATAAAATAAAACCTACTTACCATAATTTCTTCTTAAGCTTTCCTGATATTGACATATTAATCCAGTTTAAATGGAGCTAAAATATACTTTCCACTTATTTTTTCCAGATTATCTGCAAAACTCAAATTTAATAAACTTTTCTAAAAGACGCAAGGTGGCGGAAATTACAGGTGAAATACAACAGTATCAGAATCAACCATATTGCCTCACAGTTGAACCTAGGACTAGGGTAAATTAAGAATAATTTATATGAAATTTGTAATTAAAATTATTGTATTTATTAGTACATACATAATTATTCAAAGATACAGTACGGTCTCGGAGTAGTGGGCCAGTAGATTTGATTTAAGGATTTTTCTTACTTTTTATTATTTTCGTCGCGAGTATACAATACGCAAAAGTAGAAAAAATAACTCCAGGGCAGCCACGACTCGTCGACCGTACTGTTCACATATAAAAAGATCAATATAATACAAGAATATAATGTGGGAATCGAACTCAAGATTTTTTGTTTCATAACATACGTCAGTTACATCTGTTCTAATAGATAACGATTAAAAATCTAAAACTATGTAATTTGACTGATTGTATAAAAATAAATTATTGTTTATATAAATATTGTTTATTCTATGCATGAAATTTAAATTGCTCTAAATTTTATATAGATTTAATATCAATCATATAGATTTTAAACATAATTATATTACATAATTTAAAACATAATAATATTGTACATGTATGTAAAATAGAGTCGTGGTGAAGGGTCACAAGCATGTGACTAAACACGACGATTGTGAGTTCGATTACCATTAGGGGAAGTGGAGGATTTTCATTCCCGGTCTGGTAACAAGACAAAGCGCGGCGTTGAGTTCCGCCACTCATCAACAAACAAATAACAATATCTAAAATGTAAAGTGTAGAATAGAAACATTAGTATCCCTCTGCCTACTCAGCAATATCCGGGATACAGTGTTAAGCTAAAAAAATATGTAAATAATATATTTTAATATGTTGCAGGCGTTTCTAGAATCATTGGACCCTTTTCCCGCTATGAGTGACAAAGACGTGACCGACTATTTGTACGAGACGAGCCTGGAGATAGAACCCAGGGTTGTCAAGCAGATGCCTAAGTTTGTTAGTATTAATTATACAATACGGTCTTGGAGTCGTGGCCTACGTCAAGTTAGCTATAGCTGTGCATATTTAATTTTAGAATTTTTCTTACTTTTTATTATTTTTATTCTCAAGTGAACAATGTTACGCATTGATAAGCATTTTTAGAAAACTTTACTACTGGGTTACGACTTGTCGACTACAGCTATTTCATATAAACCACTTGCTCCACTTCGCCGCCGCCGACGAAATATCAACATGTAAATAAAATTCAGGATCTGACTGTCAACGTGATGTCAACCTGAGGGCTCGTTACATGTTTAAAGGAGGGGTAAATTATTTCCATTTCATCTTTAGTAAGACAAACTGCGGCGTTAAGTTCCGCCACTCAGCACGCAATGTCCCTTGCAGTTGTGTGGTGAATGAGTAATGGAGTGTCTTAACACTGAGTTCCCTTCGCCTACTCCGCTGTATGCGCGATACAGCGTGAAATAGCTTTATATTAATATTAAATAATAAAATTTCTTCACCAGCCCCGTCGGTACCCCGAGTTATCACTGAAATCACTCAAAGTTCCTCGTCGGTTGCACGACGCGCACGGCAGTGCCACCAGCGTGGCCACTGTCACCAGTGATGATACTATAAGTATGTTGTTTTTATATATACTTGTAGTTTTATATGTACCTGAATTTACCTATAGATGAAAGTAGCTTTGTGTTTTAGAACACGGCGAGAGTCTTGCTAGACTGATGCAATGAAAATAATTAAATTGTTCTTAGTGGTAATCGAACTTGTAACTATCCTTCTAATAGCCAATTTCAGTATAGCTATTTCAATATGTTATGCAAGAAAAATTTTTCGAGCACATTTTTCCGTAAAATGTTTTTAAATAAATATTTAAAGATTTTTTTAAATCAACGAAACTTATATAGGCTGATAAGTACAGAACATTCCATATGTTTCATATGAAAATATTATTGTAAATATTGTGATACTTAAACATCACAAAATACCCTAATTTTTCTCGTATTAATATCACTAACTATTATTAGTGACTTAAATGATCATACTAATTTATATGATTACGTGGTTTCTGTAGGACACTTTCTTACTTAAGCTACAGGAAAGTAATGTACAAATATATTCAACTGGCTTATTCGAGGCCAGTCTTGGCGCATGGAAGCAAGGGTGCGACTGTAAACGTGACATGTTGTGGATTGGACCTACTTAAGGAAATGAAATAATTATTATTTTCATTTCCTCTCTCTCGATCGAAGCAAACTAAAATAATTATGTATTTAACAATAGTAATTATATTTACTATGTTTTTTTATAGGTGTGGCGCAGTTATCCCCTACCAGCGCATGGGATGGTGCCTCTGTCGTATCGTTGCCAGTTCATGATCATGGTTGGTTCATACAGACTTATGTATAAAGACGCCCAAATATATTTTATATATTATATAGTCTGTAGATTGATTTTATATGAAATAAAAAACACTTAACATAGCCGCTATAAAACATTATATAATAAGTGTTTTTTTTTAATTGTATTTCCTGACATTATCGCATTCAACCAAACAAACTATTTAGTTTTATAATATTAGTAAAAATAATTTTAGTTATATTTTTACAGGTGGCTCATTAACCTCTCCCCGGCTAGAAAGATCCTGTTCCAGCTCACTAGCACAGCTTGGGCAGCTGGGGCAGCTCAGCCTCTTTGATAAGGGATTAGCGTTGTTTGATAAGAGCAAATCCGTTGCAACACTTAACAGGTGATGCTTAGTGATCTTTTACTACTAGTTCCTGGTTTTATTTTCCATTACCTACCCGTTTCCCATTTACTTATTTCCTGATCACTATTTCTGTTTCAGTTTATTTCTGAATTTATATGGATATAACATTTTACTGAATTACTTTTCTGTACATTTTTAGGAATAGTGGCAGTACTCGTGATGAGCCTCCTTCACCGCGTGACAATCATTCCCCGAGGTATGCACCCAATGATACTTATGTATATAAATAAAATCAACAAAAAACGTATAAAAATTTTGAACGTAGCGGGATTCGAACCCATGCCTGTTATTCACCGTTCAACCGCATTGACCAATAGGCCAAATGCTCTTATCGAACTATGTATGTCGAAATTCTGAGAGTTAAACTGCAGAGTTAACTCCGCCAATCAACAACAAACTTCTCAAACAAATATTACCCTATCTACTATATATAATTTCCCCAGTGGTCGTCGTGAACATCGAGCGGCGCTGTCACCGCGCAATGCCATAGTGGATGCGGAGTTGTTCTACTCCCGCAGCGTTGATCACCTACCTCCGGCGAGGAGACCACCACCACCTACACAGGTGACCATCACTACCATTCATTTATTTATTAATTTTATCAAAAATAATGAAGTACATATTTTTGAAAAAAAATAATGAAATATTTATAATACAAAATTTGAATATTAAAATAAGCCAAGATATATAATAATAAATCATTATTTTCTTCTCACTATACTGAACCTGACCGAATGGTTCTGTAGTATTATGTATACTACAGAATCATATCACATAACAACAAAAGTATTATGTATACTACAGAATCATTCGGTCCCCACTTAGGCGATATTTTAATTTCCTGCTCTGGTGCACTAGGTGCGGCTTTGAATTCCGCCACTTGCGTCTCGCAATTTGTCGAAAATTGTGTGGTGCGAGGGGAACGAAGTGTCTTAACTTACCCTACCACTTGCTCCACCGTGCACATACATGAAACATCATGAAATAACACGTCACGGCAGAGCAATATGGTGAAACGCTTGACCGTAAATATAATAGTCCAATCCTATGGGATAACAAATAATAAATTACATATAAAAAAATAATTTTAGGAACGAGTACCACCACTGTTACCGCGCGCCGCCTGCACCAACAACTCGGAGGCTCCTCTGCCACCGCGGAGACCCGCTTCCCCCCCGCCTTCAGACCCTCCCCCCACGCCCCCATCACCCCCTGACAGACCCGATAGACCCCCCGACAGGCCCCCAGACAGACCCCCCGACAGGCCACCGGACAGATTGCAGGATAACCGAATACCGCCGGAGAGACCGCCGCCTAGTCCCAAGCATCATGAGCTTTTTCGGTGAGTACACGGAGCGTGTACATTATTTAATTTAGTTAAAACGGAATGATATGTATTTTTTTTTCTTTTTTATTTAATCATAGATTTGGAGTATTTTTTTCTTATATTTTTTGTTATGTGGGATAAACAACGTTCTGTGATAAGAGTCCAATTACTCACTTATTTAGAAACATTATTGCAGAATTTAGGAAATAGGATTTTTTTAGGAATAAAACATGAAGTTTAAAAAAATGTTTCTTATATATTATTTCATATGTGTTATGTATTTATATGATATTGTTCTATAATTAATCGCAACATTTTAATAATCTTATAATATTACACTGTTTTAGTAATTTCATGTGTACCAAGGATATCATTTTAAATTAAATTTTATCTATTCATGAAACTTTATATGTTACATCTGTTTTTTTATATCTATGAAATTTTGTAATAATTTTACAGTTTATATTTTTACATCGAAGGGTTTAAACAACATTTATATTTTTTTATTATCCTTTATAATTTTCGTAAAATTTAAACACGTAATTGTTTTTCTAATTATTTTCACATTTATATAGTTTTTTTTTTTCATGTAAAGTTTAATTTTTGGACTACAACATTTTTTAAAAAAATATGTTAACAATTTCAAGAGATAAATAATTTCTTCTGTAATATTAGTATTATTATTATTTATTAATATGTTTGCAGTAGTCCAGCGATGTCTCCTAAGAGGTCTCCAGCACCGGCACCGCCTATTAGCCCTCTTGATAGGTAATTATTACACTATATATTAAATTTAACAAAATTTACCTATAAGTACTTTAGTTTTATGTAAGTATTTAACTCTCTTTTTAAATAGGTCATTCATACTACATAATAATATTTGTTGTTACATTTGTTATTGATATCTTAAAAAAAATATGTAAAAACAAAACATTATCCTCTATTTTACTATGTCTATCTCAATCTGTAGCATTTCGTGTTTGCCGAATATTTTATAAATATTAGCGCGCAATTAAAACTAATTTACGTTAACCTTAAATTATGAAATTCAACGAAAAGTAAAAAAATAGTAAAAAAAATATTTATAGATATATCAAAGAAAAAAAAAACCATTACATACTTATATTTGCATTTAATTTCATATAAAAAGTGTATATTTAAAACTCGTATACGCCGCCTTATCAACTTTTATACTTGTACTTGTGTTGTACTTCTTGTTGCCATACAATCATAAAATTGATACCGAACCTTCAGTGGACGACGATAATAGATTTTATTTTATGTATGTGCGTTTCAGAGCGGCGTTTAGTTTCCCTTCCTCCACGTCGCCGTCTGCACATCACAATTGTAAGTATATATCAATATTTTTATAATGAAATCAGTTCCATATCCACTTGCTCAGGTAGATAGAAAACACGCGGTGTTTAGTTCCGCTACTCAATAGGCAATATTTTGAAATTTGTTCGAAGAATGTTGAATAGAATTTATTATACTAGGTTTATTCTGCCTACCCTGCAGCGTGAAGCTAAAAAAACTGTTTTGTCAGTATGGCTGGTTGTCTTCAGCTTTTCTTGTAGAACATACTACTGACATTTCTGTGTGACTTGACTTGTTAAACAGTATTTGAATTTTGATAAGTATTCGTGTCGACAGCGGAGGGCAGCGCGCCCCCGCCGCTGCCGCCGCGACGACGACGGGACTCCGCCGCGCCGCACACGCCGCACCTCGTGAGTACTACTTCTAATATCTATGTAATAACTAGATAGAGGCCCGTCGTGACGAAGCGTGCGACTGCTAACGTGACAGATTGAGTGGCTCCGATTCCCAATCGAGGAAATTATATCTTGTAACAACGGACGAAAAGAAAGGAAGTGTTTTAACATTATGTGTCCAGGTTCCCTGTGTCTACCCTGTTATGTGCCGGATAGAGTGTGAAGCTAAAAAAGACGAGCTATTAATAATCTTTAGCTATTATAGTAGTATATGCTAATTTTAATCTGTAGGCACATTTACACGTTGTCTATACAACATCTGTAGATATTGTAATTTATATTTGTATATTATCTGTATCTATTCTACCTGACGTGTTGTTGGCCATTGCAATTAACTTACAGACGTATACGAATCTTTCATACATCGGCATTTATAATAATTCGTCAGTTAAATTGCGGCAGAATTCCACGTTATTCATCGTCTATTTCGCGAAACGAAAACATAATAATAAATAAATCGTTGTTTGTCAATGGGATCATTTTGTAAAAATTATGTTGTATCATCACTGAAAGAATATGTAGTTTAACTCTGTCTGTAGTACGACCGGTGAGTTGCGACCGCTTTAAAGTTAGATACAGATTTAATTTTAGGATTTTTTCTTACTGTTGATTATTTTCCTTCCTTTTATACAATGCGTACAAGTTCAGAAAACCTAATTTCAAGACAGCCATAACTCATCAACTGTACTGCACCTTTTGCTATAAAAAGAAAATATTAGAAGAAATTCATATTTTGTCGATTTATATTTATATAAGTGTAACTTAACATTTGCTTTCACAGTCATCGTGGAGCGAGCACAGTGCCGGGGCTTCCCCCTCGGGCAGTTCCCCCGCGCCACCCGCTGCCCTTACGCCTCCCCCGCTGCCCCCTCGGCCTCCCCCACCGCCGGAGTTGAAGGGGCCGGCTCACTCGACGCTGTTGCAGAGACGACATACTGCTGCGTGAGTGGTTTATATTTTCTATTTGCAGTTATATTGAGTATTATTAGTTGGATAACAAAAAGCAAATAATATGCACAATTTTGCGCTCATTGTCAATCTTAGATAGTAAAATAAATCGTCTCAATTCATCTATTTCAATTTGTGCTTTTAGCACAACAAACAATTAGTACTTACGTCGATTCGACTCCGACTCCGCGCCACAAATCTCCTTCGATGGACGCTCAGAGACGCTGCGGTGGTGTAGTTACCGTATAGGGTTCGGGGGACTTACAAAGCTCAGGCACTATTTAAACATGAATAGCGCTTTAAATTCTATGTAAGGGAAATGCTCATACCGCGAGTTGAGTAAAATGCTGTGTGCAATTACAATATCTCTAAATTAAAAATAAAATACAGACCTACCTAGTCCTTCAACTGTGGTTATATCGATATCTGTATTATATTTTTTTCTAATAAAAGTGATGTATTCGAACAGGTTAGCACCGAAGTTGCCACCGAAACCCGCCGCCGCCGCCGTCGCACCGCGCACGTAACCTAATACATCAACAAATATTCTAAAAAACACATTTATACCTCCAGAATTACGCAATAAAAAAAACATATATACGTATATATTATAATATGTATATATAAGTATTATTTAAACAAAGAAAATTGGAAAACTAAGAAAACTAAGTAACCGCCATTTTGTATGTAACGAAATTATCGCTGCCATATTATTTTTGTTGATAAAATCAAGAAGGCGACCGCCATCTTTTTTTTTAAATGAAGCGTCTATTTTTTTCACTAAATCTTTGCCTTATTTTTTTTATTATTGTTTTTGTTCTAAGTAAATAAAATGTACAGTACAAAGTTTAAAGTTATTGTAGATATGATAAATTAAATTTCGTTAAATTACTATAAATATATAAAAATGCAGATTCTTTTAAACTTATCATAATATCGAAAAAAATCCAATATTTTTTTTTTAACTAAAAGATTCAGTTTCAAATTTTACATTTTTATTATTAGCAGTTTATATATTAATTTAAATTAAATCGTTTAAAAAACCTTTATATCGTATATTAATATCATTTTAACGTTAATTGGCCTTTCTGATTATCACATTAATGTCTTGTAGTATCATATTTTATATATTAAATAATAATATTAAATCGTATAAATAAAAAGTGATAAACAAAAGTAAACATTACGCTTTTATATAATAAATTAAAGTTTATAATTGTCCTCCATTACAGTGCTGCCAGCTCAAAGAAATAATAAAAATAATAAATTAGTAGTGTTGCCTGTAATTTATCAAAATGTCAATATTTTATTAAAATGACTAGTAATTTCAATTTTTATTTTTATACTTATCGTATATGTAAAAACTCTGCATTGATCGACTTTACATTTTGACGCATTGATTTGCAATAAAAACAAATGAAAATAACAATATACATAAGTAATTTATAATTACTTATTCCGTTTTAAAAAATCTTTTAATTAAAATACAAAAAATCTCGTGACTTGAATGACGTGAATTGTTGACTTGCGGAATTAAACGCCTCGCTTTGTCTTGTTATACACCTAGAAAATGGAAATTATTAATTTCTCCGCGTGTTAATTGCACCAACCACAATCGCATTACGCAAGATGATATTTGTAAGTAATATTTTTTTGTCGTTACTTTAAAATATTTTATTTATCTGTGAAATAACGACATTTTGATGTAAGAACATTACTACACCAAAATAAACTAAATATAATAAAAATATATATAAATAGTTAGTCTTCCACTGAATATTATATACTATTGATGAGATAGATGGCCTTATATGATTTAAAATGCTGATAATAAATGAAATACGAATATGTATATAGTTAAAAATAAATGAAAGTTACATTTAAATCATGATTTTTTTAGTAAATACATTGTAAAACTTTTTGAGTACTGTCATACATATTATTATAAATTATTTGAAAATTCAAAAACACAATATTTTGGACATTCCATATTAATTATTTTGAATGAAATTAAAATATATATCAAATAAAATTTGAATTATGTAGGCCTAAAGTGTGTGACATCAACTCTTTAAAAAAGTATTATTTTTTTTAATTCAAAAATCTAATAAAAGGTACAAAATATATAGTAAATATGATAATTATCGCGATAACCCATGTGCAGTGCCAATAAATAGAATCAAGTATTGTGTAGATGTAATAGTGTATAAAACTATATAAATATATATAAATATTTATAATAAAAATGGCCATATTCAAAATTTCTTTTTCGACAAAGGGAACCCGTTACTCGCGCAAGTTGTCTTTATTACTATAGAACCCACAACCGCCACGTTTCAGTCAAAGGTTGTACCACCACTCCACAAAGTCCAAAAGTTGAAAATTTTGAGTTGGGCCACCTTTATTTTAAGCATTTAAAATATATTTATATTATTATAGCGATAATCAATGTAAATATATATTATATGTATGTTATTCTGAGAGTCCAAGTTTATTATAAAGATTTAAAAGTTTTATATTATTATTAAAATTTCCTTTTTTTTTAATGTTACCTGATGACAAAAAATTATATTTAAAACAGATTATTTAGAAAAAAGAATGGCTTGATGTTAATAAATACTCTATTATGTATATATTTTTGTATGTAATGAAATCGTTAGGCATAATGTTTTTTTGATCATAGACTTATATAATGAAAGGGGTTTTTTTTTACATAAAATAAATATATATACTTGTCGAATGTACAAATGATCTTCCATTAACTTTTTTCGTTGACTCTTTTTTTTAATAGTCATGTCAGTAACATGACAATGACTTAGTGCGATACGGCCTTTACTAAAAAAACACCGTACACTCTCCTTTGTGTGTTTTCCATTC
>FASU01049135.1:2673-16411 GCA_001486225.1 Heliconius pardalinus sergestus
CCAGATATAATAACAGCTCAGATTAACGTTGAAGAAGAAATTGAAAACATGGCTTGGGCAAATATTTTAGGGTCACTCACTAAAACTACCCCAATTGACCCTCAAACAGAAACGCCTACTATTGAGCTAACTACACCAATGACCACTTCTACAACTAAAACGACAGCAACCCCGCAGAAAAAAGTATCAACAACTACTGAAGCAGAAAGGGAAATCACGACATCGACAACTATGAAGCCTAAAAGACGTACACGACCTCCACCAAAATTCACTAAACAAGAAAAAGTAAAGAAACATAAGAGGATAACAACGACAACAACAACTACAACGACAACAAACGCTCCAGAAATTACCCTGAAAAGAAGACCCACAAATGATTTGACACTACAAGCAAGTTCCTCACCAATAATTCCATCAAAACCAAGATCTACATCTACTTCAACAACTTCCCCAGCAACCACAGCATCTAGTTCTACTACCACGACCCCCAAACCAACAACTACGAAAGCAACAACACAAGCAGCGACTACTAGCAAACCAACTGAATCAACAACTCAACCAAAAAATAAAAACCGATTTAGACAATCGACATTAATGCTAAAGGGAACCTCGTTAAAACATGACAGATGGAGTACAAACGCAATGCAAAAGAATCAAACGGTTACGACGGCAATGGCTCCTTCGTCTTACTTACACAGAAGAAAGGGATCTAATTTTCAAGGTTATGTGTCTTCTACGACTACTAGATATGTAGATGAAGAAAAAGAACGTGAAAGAGAAAATCATATTGACCACAAATTAAGAACTTCTCCCACAGAAATTACGACGAAAATATCTGAAATAGCGTCACAGACAAATATGTATGAGGAAACTGTAGATCAATATGAAGCTAATAATGTAATGCCATTGGAGAAAGTAGAAGAAGAAAATAATAACGACCATATAGATTCCGAAGAGGAATCTAAAGACAAAGCAGAATATATTTTTGAACCCACACTTATTCAAAATACAGCAAATAACAACGGCGAAGATCCAACAACACCAAAAAGTAAAAGTAAATGCAAAAGAAAAAAGCAAAATATATCGACTACAGTGATCTCATCTAATGAAGATTCAGAGACGACAACGGCAACACCACTAATTCCTAATCTCATATCACCAAAAAATTTTAAAGACATAACAACAACTGAAAGTGATATTTTACAAGATTTTATGAATTATAGTTTCAGTGAAAATGATAAAACAACAACAACTGAATTACTACAGGAAGAAAGTTCAAATCACGAGAGTTACGCAAAATTTGAAGATGATCTTAAAGATTTTTTAGGAGTATTTAAGGATAAAAAAGCCAAAGAAGAATCTTTAATAGATAATGAGTACAGTGAAGAAGAAAGTGATGTTAATCAAGATGATGAAGATATTGATAATAATGATCAAGACAGTGACGAGGACGACAGTGAGAGTGACGAAGACGACTACGAAGAAAGCAAAATTCCTTGAATAGATGATGATATAGGCTTTAATTCAGAAGAAGATAAAGAAAGTACAGACGATTTACAATACAAAGATGAAGGTGAGCCAAAAGCTCATTCTTACAGTTTCTTAGAATTAATGGCCATGTCATAGACTGAACTCTTATTAGATCATTTAATTGCAGCTTTAAATTAAGTCATAAGATGAAAATAGACAAAAATGAGGCATTTAACCATTTTTACTCTCATGCCACAATTGCTGCCCTCACTATGTAAATATTTATTTTTAGTTAAGTTAAAATAGCAATATTTTTTATAATAAAATTTTAATATTATAAAACACAATAATAATAGCATAAAAATCTTTTCTAGAGTATTTTGTATAAAACATTAAATAAAATAAAAAAATTCTATGCTTTTATTCATGTAATTGTTACCTGCGCCTTCCATAGAGTATTTGTATATAGGTTCTGGTTTCAGAGGCACAAATGCAGATAATGATTCTGGAGTCAAATCTTTGATACGCTGATGATACGACAACCTACATAAAAATTTCAGATATTATTATAATAAATAATTTCCAATTTATATTTCACTTTTTTGTTTAAAAATAGATTTTGATAGCTTATAATAATTATTTTCATTTTACTTATTTTAAGTAAATAAGTAATGAATTGCATTTTTTTTCTAGTATGTCACTGTATCCCACATATAGCAGGGTAGGCAAAGGGAACCTAGTGTGGAGACTCTCCCTTTTGCATTTTCTGTTTGATATTTAGACATTGAGTACTGAGAAACAGAACTAAATACTTGTCTCAGGAAAGTGATGAAATAATTTATCCCCCAATTGGATATTGAACTTGCAACTACACCGCAATCATCACAATTTATATAACAATCAAACTTCTTATTATGTTAAGAATATAATCAAATATTTTGTACCTTAAACATTTCCCCAGTACTTCCCTAATAAACCTAGGCTTGGGATGGTCTGCATCCAACTGGGCACAAGCTTCCCAGTCCTCCCACGACCATCTGAACTGGAAGTTACTTATATGATATGAGAACCAGTTCACTAATCTGTAAGAAAATATTATTTATAACAATATAATAAAACATTTTTAACATTTGTAAATATTATTACACAATAAAGAAAGAAAAATGGCCACTATGATCACTAAGTTAATTATTAAAATTTTATGCAAATAATAAACAAATATAATATTTTTTATTTTATAACAGTAAAGAATTGATATTTTTTATTAAATATCATTGCACCTGTGTGCTAGCATAAAGTTCCTATTATCTCTACTACATATAGTATAATATACAGATAAATATAAAATATTACCTATCAAAACAAGCAATGTTCATTGAATCTATTCTCATGAACAAAATCTCAGTTGCCTGTGCTAACACTTGTGGCACAGTAGAAGGCTGAAGCTTACATAGCTCAATCAAAATAGACCCATAGCATATCTCCAAATATCTCGGAGCTGGTAAATTAAATAACTCCGCAAAAATAACTTCAACAACACAATATTCTAATGGTATTTTTGTTTTGTAAGGAAAACATAGAAGCTGGGCGGTGCATTCTTTCCTTTCTAAGTGATATGCTTCTATTATGTTGTGTAAATGTTCTTCAATGAGGAATCTTTCTATAGAATGAGCTCCTGGAAGTACAGGACCATCAGGACAGTCAGTGTAATCAAACATTCTGAATATAACCCTGGGCATTGGATATGTATCGCCATCATTATGTGGTGGAGGCTAAAAGACAATAAAATATACAGTTAATAATAAATATATACGGGGCCGTTGTGGATTATTATTTTATGGCTATATGACAAATCACAGCAATGAGCTTTCCCATTCAACACAATATCTTGAAAATTGAGAAACCAGCTGTTAACATTAGATTCGCTCTGCCTAATTTCATTGAACTAATATTCATTTTTTTATTTTTTGTTGCTATACATAAGACAAAAAAAATAGTGAAAATCAGCATCTTTTATTAGTGTAAAATATGAATAATAAAAATAACCTGTATAGCTGGTAATGTATGTTGTAGAGCTTCACATAATATGGAATCAAATGCAAGGTATGGTCTGGGTATATGCTTTTCAGACCAATTGTCTTGCCTTAATTTTTTTATTTGTGCCCAAAGACAATCTAAATACTCCTCTTGCAGATGAGGAGAGTCTGCTGACCACACTTTTAAAGCTGGCCAATGTTTCTTACTACGCTTATTTAAAAACACTTCAATAGTTACAAGTAAGAGGTCTAATTGGGATTCCTTCTTTTCATATAACTCTCTCCCAACCCATGGTAAAGTTGATAGTACTGCAAACACAAACCAATCCCTTCTGACTTGAGGGACACTATCTTCATTAGCACAATCCACTAAGGTTTCAAGTAATGTCAATAAAGATGAAGCTGCCAATACATGGCAATTGACTAAATCAGATATAAATCTCAGACAATAACGAGCTGCATTCCACTTGCCAGTTTTCAAGTTTTCTTTAAAAGTTTTAACAATATAATCAACAAATTCACCACCAAAATTGTAATTTTTTGCATTTAACAATCCAACTAGTGTGGCATAGATGGTACATTTTTCTGGCATACGTATAGCACATTCTGTCAAAATACGTAAAATTTTCACACGAAATGTACTTAAATCGGCTTCCAATACACTTGCTAAACCTTCCAAATTACTTTCTAAACTAGAACTACTTTTCTCTCCTACTCGTAAAATAAGAGATTCTAGTCTGTCTTCAATTTCTTGATTTTCCGATACACGGCGTCGTTTTCTATGAAGGCGCTCTGAAACGATTTTACTATTATTATAAGATTTGAATATAATTTAACCTATAAATTTGATTTTTCCATTATATTACCGTATCCATCTTCTTCTTCATGAGCTCGTCTACGATTCATGGTTTCAAAGGAAGCAATTTTGCTAAAATTAGATTCCAAAATGGAATCAAAAATATTTTATAAGAGAAATAGTAAAGAAAATTAACAATCGTCAACACAATTTACAAAGTTGACGCTCTGTTTGACAGCTGAGGTGTTAAGCACAGAACACATATACCCAAAGACTGGTTGAGTGCAGTCAGTGCACAGAAGTTCGCAGATGATTCTCTGTGGTCAGAGCACATTTGGCCAGTCTGTCCAGTCACTAATAAAAGTAAAAACATTGCTTAAACAATTTCGTGCAAAACTCAGTGTTAATATTATTGATTTTTCAACATTACAAGTTACAGTATCTCCTTTGTTGTTTGTGTTGTTTTTAAAGTTATATTTAAATTGTTGTTTTTATTCTAATGGTCACTGCCATTAATGTTCCAAAATACTCCTTAAAATACCTTTCGCCAATTTTTATTCGATTTATAAATTACAATTATTCTTATGTGCTCCACTTGTAAGTCGATTCTTTGATAATAATTTCCCAACCGGTCTTTGTTGTCAATAATTGACAACTGACAGTCAATTGTCAAAATCATATACAAAATTACAAATACAATTATACTACGATCGACGCTTATTTGTCGTTTGTTATTGATAAAAATTTAAATATATAAAATAAGTAACTTATTTTTAAATCATTTATACAAAGCATGTGGTTTTAATACAAACTTAATAAATTCTAGCCACTGTTTAGATTTTCTAAACGATGCATCTAATAAATTAATTTATGAATAAGCAATTGTTTACTTGAGTTGTGAAAAAAAGTATTATAGTGTATAAAAAAGTATTATAGCACTAAGAGCTCTGATTTTTCTATTAATATGTCTTGTAATTATGCGGAAGGTTTGTCGCCATACGAAGATAAAGGTGTACTAGGAGTACCTGAGGTAGGCCTTTCTTAGTTAAGTACAAAATATAAGTATTAATTAAATTCCACTCATAAATTTAAATTTATTGCAGAAATTTGATTCTATAAGTAAATTGGACGAAAAATGTCACATATTAGCTAAACTCATAAGTGATAGTAAACATGTGGTGGTGCATACAGGGGCCGGTATAAGCACATCAGCAGGAATTCCTGATTTTAGGTACATATTGTACATTATAAAATTAATTACATATTCAGCTTTCTTCTATTCATTTTTTTTGGTAAATATTTTATAGGGGTCCCAATGGTGTATGGACTTTGGAAAAAGAAGGCAAGAAACCCAACATTAATGTATCATTTGTTGATGCAAAGCCTACAAAAACTCATATGATATTAAAGAAACTTGTAGAATGTGACAAAGTACAATACATAGTTAGTCAAAATATAGATGGATTACACCTGAAGTCTGGTCTGCCTAGGAAATATCTTGCTGAATTACATGGAAATATGTTTATTGATGAATGTAACTTATGTAAAAGGTAATTTTTATATAATGTTTATTGTTTTTTTATACTATAATGCAATAGGTCTTGGGACTATGACTAGAATACAGTTGCTTAGATGCTTAGATTCCCCTCTATGAAATAACAGTTCACATATTTAATAATTATAATAATAGAAAAAAAAATAACACTGGCCCAGTTGGACAATGTCATACTGTAAATGTCATATTTGTGGTTTTAATACCCCTTCAGGGAAATGAATTATATTATTTTGATTTCACTGTTGTTTAAGACAAAGTTTGGCTTTTCTGCTATTCAATATGCAATGTATGTAGGTTAGGTACTAGAAGTACTCATGATAACTAAGCCCAGACGAATCCTGCTTCCTGTGTAAATGATATTGATATGAGAATGGAGTGTCTTAACACTATATTTTTTTTGTTTACCCTGCAATATGCAGTTTAAAAGCTAAAAAATTATACAAATATTTTTTAAAGGCAGTTTGTACGAAGTCATCCAGTAGAAACAGTTGGTAAGAAATGCAGTGGAGTGCCATGTGCCCTCGCTCTTACTGGAGGAAGGCCATGCAGAGGGAGGCTCTATGATGGTGTACTGGACTGGGAACATAGTTTACCTGAGAATGATTTACTTATGTCCGAGTGGCATTCGAGGTGAGTTTTATGTTATTATCTTTTACTGCAGTAGTTGAAGAGATTTGCTTGTACAACTTAATCAACTCTTTACTTCTATACGGTTTGTAAAGATACACATTTATTTACATATTTAATTTTGCTACAAGTATAACAAGCTAATAAAAGCAATAACTAATATACTATTTAAAGTATGTTACATTAGTTTTTTACTTACTTGTATATTTGTATTTTTCAGTGTTGCTGACTTAAGTATATGTTTGGGCACAACACTTCAAATAATACCAAGTGGTAATTTGCCTCTAGAGACACTTAAGTATGGGGGTAAAATGGTCATTTGTAATTTACAACCGACTAAACAAGTAAGTTATTTTTTCTATGTTAGATATATTGTGTTATATCATATGATATTTCTCCCATTGATAAACAAAAGCTTCTGATTTTTAATTAAAACTTTTTTATGTAAATTTTCAGGACAACAAAGCAGACTTAATAATTAATTATTATGTAGATGAAGTATTAGAAAAAGTGATGAATATTCTAAATATAGACATACCAGAATATAATGAAACAGATAATTTAACTAAATTAGCTGAAAATACTATAATTGATTGGTCAATAACTCGAAAACATGTTTTAGCAATGGAGAAAATATTTAAATCAAAATGTAAGGGTGTAAAGAAAAAACGGTTGTTGATAAAAAATAAAAGGAGTATAGAAAATATAAATTTAAATGGTGAAGACAAATCAAAGATTATCAAACTCGAAATCAAAAAGGAAAATGATATTTCAATGAATAAAATTTTGTAATGAAAGTATATTGTGTTGCTTTTTTATCATTTCTTTTGTACCTATTATATTATGACTTCTTGTGAGAAGAATTTTTGTCAAACATTTTTTTTAGCTTAATGCTGCATATAAGTGTCGGAAGTCAACAGCTTTGTCTTGTTAGAAGAATGACTTAATGACAACATTAAATAATTCATTTCCTCGATTGGGAATCGAACCCACAACCGTCGCGCTTATACTCACAAGTTGTGCCACTGCGCCACGACAGCCTCCTCCCTCGTGTCCTTTTTCATTCATAAATTAACATCAAATGTATACTGCATAACTTAGTGTATGTGATAGTAGGTTTAAATTCTGGGAAGATTATTATAATATTGCATGAAATTCACTCCCATGGGTAAATCGAAATAAGCAAGGGCTGTGTATAACACAAAATACGAATATAAAATAATAATATCTATGTTAGATTTATAATTTTGTATAATATAGCCTACAATTTTCCTCTATATATCGACTTTATCGAATCTTTTATTGTATCAACTAATAGTTGCTAAGATAAGCAAATTTAACTAAGTAAACTGTTTTGCCTAATAATATGGGGGATCTTGTTAGTTGTCATTAGGCTCTTTAATATTAAACACTATATGAAATAAAAGAGATGAGTGAAAATAAAAAAACAAGCAAAATAAATTATAATATTTTTAATATGTTGGAATGTTTTTGTTTCATTTTCATATAATTTACTTTTATACACAATATATGACTAGCCTCTAATGTTACCAATATAAAAGTATAAAAATTGCAAAACATACATATATCTTTTCTATATACTTACATTTATGATATAACATGCACTCATTTTTAAAATGGCTACATTTTCTTATTTACAAAAAAAAACATTTTTTGGAATGAAAATTAGAAAAGTTGGTCGTAATTATCTGTTACTTTTAAATTACAAAAACTTTATCAATGTTCTATTATAAATTTAACTTAGTAATTCATTACTCAAAATATTGTTATGTAATAATTATCTTTCTTTTATATTTAAAAATTAATTAATTAACAAAATACCCATGTAAATTGGAATGCCAACAGAGTGACTAATGGCAACACTAAGTTATCCACTTGGTCTGTCTTAGCTTCGACCAAACCTGAGATGGTGGCAGCGAAAATTGTTTTCAATAATGCATTATTATCATTTAATAAATCTGAAAAAAAAATGTTTCTTTAAGAGATAAGAATGTCATGTCAAAGGAGCAGTTTATTCACCATCTAGTTTACCTATTAAATTAGCTTCAAGGAAGAATGGGCCGCAGAGGGAACCTAGTGTTAAGACACTCCACTTTTCGCCCATTTTATACTTGAATAGCAAAATTTGAAACTATGCTATGTCTTACCATTGTTATAAAAACTTATGTTATATATGTATGTTTGTTGCTATATATGTATCCGACACTAGTGTTGGAAGAAATAATTATCAATATCATGTTAGTTAATTATCATAAATGTCAACTCACTTAAAAATTGTAAAGCACACACTATTCCTATTTGAGATAAAATGTTAAAAGCAGTACCCTCAAATGTTCTGTTGCTGCCTGAGAAAATAAAACAAATTAGGTATTATATAAAGTAACTATTACGGTAAAAATATAGTAGGTTTCCTTTGCCTAACCTGCTATATGCAGGATACAGCATGAAGCAAGAAAATAAAAACAATAAAAATATTGAAACCGTCGTGGCGGAATTAAACATCATCTGACTGTAAATGATCTTGGAATAACCAAACAACAAAACAGAAACGTAAATAAGAAAAACTTATATTTAAATTTATATTTCCATTTCCATTTCTTCGCTCTGGTGTCCAGGCAAAAGCGCGGCTTTGAGTTCCGCATTCCTTAACAACAAACAATGCCTCCAGAACTCAGTGGAAAGTGAGGAATGGAGTAAGTTAACATAAGGTTCCCTCTGCCGACCCTGCTGTGTGCGTGATATAGCGTGAAGCTGATTTTTATTTATTTTACCTGGCCATTTATATTTTCCATATTTAGATCCATACCAACTGGCGGCAGTGTCTCCAATACCGATAGATAAAACCCCACTTAGTAATTCTAATTCACTATTAATTTTACTTGGTACTACTATTAGGGGGAACGCAAGTCCTATATAGAGGTATATAGGGGTCATTGCGAATACACCACAGTCCTGAAAATAATGTTGAAATAAATATTAATTTAATCTTAGATATACTGTCTGTCATACTAATATAACCCATATGGAACACAAAATTAAAAACTAAAATGTCTATTTTTGTGAATTGAATATTTTTCCAGAGAATTTTACAATAAAAAAATATATTTTCTTTTGTATTCTTTGCAAATTTATATATTTTTTACTTTATAAAAATTATTTAATCAAAATCAACTTAAGTTCAAAAAATACCAAATTCTAACAAAAATATGACTTCACTTTCAGATGTAATTTGAAAGCTGGAAACAATGCAATACTTTTCTTTGTGCCACCAAATTGAAAAGAAATTATAATTATATTATTTATAAAGCAATTTGGAATTCCTCTGGGAAAACAAAAAAATATTGATGGCAACCCTAGGATGCAGTTCATAATATTGCTTTAATAGTTATATTTATAGTTTTTTATATAAAACCCTTACCTTTTCATCTGAATAAACTAAAAATGCAGATTGTAAAGCTGATGAAACAGGTTCTATCCCAGATTTTCTTAATGCCTGCAATAAATTAATTTGACTACTATTTAAATTGTATCCAATATTTCATTCATATTTTTATATTGATATAACATATAGAAAAAATATCTTCTTACTTCAACAAAAATCAACACTGCGAAACCAATTCCTGCAGCAAATGTCATTAAATTAACATCAAATATGATGCCCGTCATGAACACGAGAGAAGCGAATATGTGAAAACTTTTTCTTGTAACTGTGCTTGCTTTCACCCCAATTTTAGTCCGCACAAATAATACACATATTGATATAATCAATAGAATCAACCAAAATATAAAGATTTTTACCTGAAATATCATATTTTTATTAGTATTTTCAAAACCAGAGAAATTGAAGATATATTTCCAAAATAGCAATTATTTGTAAATAATCGTACTTTTTCTTTGTTTATTAATATATGTTAGATTTTCTTTTATATTATACGCTTGATCAAAAATTTTTTTTTATTTTTATTTGAAACTGTAGTGTCAAGACACCATTCTCTAGCTTTTGACCGCATTCTAGACATAGCTATTTTGGTAAGCAACTTTAAAAGTCACATTTTGTTTTGCCACAGCAAGGAAATGGAAATAATTCTCCTGAATGGACATCACAACCACCCTCAGCCTTTGTCCTACTGCTTTACAATGGCCTTGTTTATTAATTGTTTATAAGGTCATTAAGACCTTAACAAAAGATAACAAAAAAAAATAAAATAATTAAAAATATTACACTATTCTTACCCGATTTTTACCCATGAATATGTAACTGTATATTGTTATTAAACACTTAGAGCCCATAATGTAATGTAGTGTCAATAAGACAAATAAAGCTGCAAAGCCTACTACATATATTAGTGTTTTTATGTTTCTTTGATTGTCTGACAAGAAATGCAATGCCATTACAATTAAAAGCACTCCACATAATACTATCTGAAAAAATTAAAAAAATATATATAGATTGGTCACAAAATATTATATCTTTAAAGATATGTATTTAAATTACATGAATATTTATGGTTGTAATTTTAATATCAGTGGTTTTTTTTTGTTTCACACTATATTCCAATCAGGAAGCATTCAGCATGGTAGACAGAGAGAACCTACTATCAAGATCCCACTTACAGCCACATGCTGTACCAACACACCACCATGGCCTTATGATTAAAGTGATCTACTTTAAAACTATTATAATACTTCAATATTTTTAATTAAAATTAATCATTAAAAGTAATATAGACTTTTTTTATTGATTTTCAACACGTAACCCAATTTTAAGTTAGCTTACTTATATTTAGTGACCTGGTATATGGCTTAATAATCAACTTACACATATTATTGTACTGATAAAGTCTATTTCATCATCATTGCTGTATAATTTATAAAATAATTTAACTGTGAATATACATAAAAATAAAACTGTTGACTGAGCTATAATCATTGCTTCACCTATAGTAAATGTCCTATGACATTTTTTTAAACTTATCTCAAGCATCCACTCAAATAATAGTGTAGATATAAGTGGAAATGTTATTGACAACCACAAACCTAAAAGTATAATAAGCCAATATTATTTGGTAAATATGATAAAAACTTAACTATAGGTTGTTTTGTGAAATCATAAAAAATAAAAATTTAAGTTTTATAAAATTTTTTATCAACACAAAAACAAGTATAGTAAGTAAGTTTATTAAAACAGTTGGTTTCCAACAATATATAATACTAAAATATAAGATTAATCTGGTTATATATTTTTTATTTACAATATGTAAAAATCCCTATAAACAAATATTATTTAAATTTATTTCATTTTAAGAAAATAAAATAAAATAGAATTTCCATACCCTGTTTCAAAAATAAAAATGTTGTTATAGTTGTTACTAAGCCCGAAGCTATACATGTTAATGGTGTTTTATTCACAATCTCACAAGTAAAGAGAAATACAGAGAATATTATGGACTGGATTAACAGTGTTATAGAAGTACATGATATCAATTTGTACACGAGTGATACTTCATCGTAACAACTGTATGTGATCAATATTGCTGGTAGTAAAAACGCACACCAAACTCCATTGCTGGGCGAAGGCCTTGAAGGAAAAAATATATAAATATTTACTATTATTTGCAGTCATTTCAATAACATTAAAATCATATTTCTTACCGTGTTTCTATACTTGCTCCTTGTAAATGTAATGTAATTTGTTTATCAAAATGTATTAAAGTGTCAAGATAGTGCAATACAATATTTTTAGAAAATAAATTATGAGACTTATGTAAATTAGACATTTTAATAACAGTATTAGTAATTTCAATTATGATACATGTTCAATAAAGTTCTAAAAACAAAGGTCAAAGTTCAAGTGTTAACTTTACACGCCATCATCATTTCGATTTAGATTACATGATTATTCATAATTAAAAATAAACATATTATATTCAAATTTTTATCAAAATCAAGGGCAAGCATGTCACATTGAAATTGATAACAGATTAGAATTGTCAGTTGTCAAATTATGATGTTACCATAAATAAAAATTCACCTTAAGATAAAGCCAAATCTACACTATCTCCGACGCTACATCTCGCAATGAAGGGCTCCTGTTCCCTGTGGTCCCTACCATAGCCTCGCAGTCACTCTGCTTTGTGTCAAATTTTTGACTGCGAGTCAAAGAACACGAGTGTATATTATTATATACACACATGTGTGTATACTTATATATATTGTATTAAAAGAAATATATAAGAAAAAGCCATCAAATATACAAGACAAACACAAAAAACCGCGATTAACGGATTAACGGTTGTCTACAAGTACAGGGCAGTAAGTTCTTTACATATACGTCCATTTTACTCGCATGTATCATCGATTTTTAGTTTATTTATCGATTTCGCAAATAATTTAAAAATGTTCTTAAAAATTATAAATACGAGTATATACAAGGAATAAACGAATAGCATTAAACGTGAGTTGTTATTTGGTTTCACATTATTGAAATCTTTATGATGCCACATCATACTCGTATGTAAATCGGGTTAAAAAACTCACGTAACATAAGATGAAATAGTTTTATTTTCAAATTTTTCTAATAATAAAAATGTATTGAATAACATTAGGTTTATATTACCAATTTTATAGACAATAATGTTAAAATATATGTGTACCGTACTTTTATTTGTATATTAAAACGCTGTAACTGGCAACACTATCTAGTATCTAGTAACTGACAATCTTGAATATTTATTCACAATTTAAGAATTTGTTTTATTAGTGTTTTGCTAGCGTACTTGACTGCGCGAGTTGACGCAGATTTAGCATTGTATTTTATAACTTTTGTTAACGAAGTTTTTCATATTTATTAAAAATGCTGCGGAACATTACTAAAATAGTGCAGTCGCAAAAAGCTAAATTTGCTACAGCTTCTGCGGCAAAACCTAATCCCAATCCTGAAATTTTGTACACCGGGGTGAGTTATTTATTATTTTTCTTACATAATAATAAGCATTACTATTAATGCGTAAGTGTAAAGCAAGGAAATTTCAGTTAATTATTAAAAATATAGGAGTTATTTAGTTTTAAATACGCAAATTCTAAAAATATCTATTAAAAAGATGCCGGTTGAGACAGCCGGTGTTAAAAATGTAATTGTTTTGGATTTGTATTTTAACTAGCGGACGCGCGCAGTTTCGCCCGCTTACTTGCACTTTCAGGGGTGAATCCGAATAAACCATGAAACACGTATTC
>FASU01049363.1:0-10489 GCA_001486225.1 Heliconius pardalinus sergestus
TAGATTTAATTCATTTGGCTAGGGACAGGACCAAGTATGCGAAGTTGACTGCCAACCTTCACTAGTTGGAGAGGCACTTTAAGAAGAAGAAGAATAAGTGTCTTAATTTATTAAATTCAAATTCAAATAAAAAAATCTTGTTACCAGAGCGAGAAAATGAAAATATTGAACGCAATGGTTATGGGAATCGAACCCACAACCGCCGCGTTTACAGTCCACTCGCTGTACCACTGGTACTTATACAAAATCCACTCATCCCCACTTCTTACACTAAAACTGGCCTACTCGTATTTCAATCGAATTCGAAGTAATGAAGAAACAGAAACTTCTGAAACTACGTGCGTCTAAATACTAACAAATTGGCCATTAGCTATTAAAAGTTACTTGATCTGTTTTACAAATACTTACTTCGTTTATTTACTAAATGTTATTCACTATATAAAGGGCAACATTTATTTTTAACCGACTGCTCTACGCAAAGAAGGGTAATGTATGTATGTTTATTCTCATGTGGTGTTTTAGACTGATGATTCTTAGGTCCAACGATTCGTCTTAATCTTATAATTGTTAGTCAAGACAGGAAAATAATTAAAATTCACCACGGCGATGAAAAGAAGCTATACTGTAAAAACAAGAAAATAAAAAATCTACATCAATTGGGATACATAACGATATTTAAAAGAATAAAAGAAATCCATATCATATTCTCTCTATAGTCTCCCAATATAAGCGGTCTAAATCTGGCTCAGGGTACAATAGTAGTCCTCCATACATTTTGAATGGGGGCTAAATGAAGCGATCCTAACACGTCATGTAACTATAATACATACGGGAGCGGGAGCGTCAATTACTTGGTATTTGAAGTCAGTTTTTTTTTAATTACTATCAACTGCCCATATTTTTTCTAATGAAAGAAAAATAAAATCACATATTTTGTATAGATATTAAATGTTATAGAATACAGATATTTCAAGGATAAATCCGCCAATTAAGTCCATTTTAATTATTTCTAAAAAGTGATCATCAGTAGGTACTACTTAATAAGAATTAAGAACAATTGACAATGAGATGTCTTGACCTCAACATCTGACTGTTACTCTCAGATGTGAGTCATTGCGACAGTCTTCACAGCTTCATTCCATTGAATGTGTAATGCTCTTAAGCCAATATTTTTTTAATAAAATAAGTCGTCGCCCGCTTTGTTTTCGTGGTGAATGTGAAATAAAAAAGTTCTCATTCTCGTAGAATTTCGAAAATGCCCTCTTTTTTCAGCTTAGGTCTGCACTGTATTCCGCGCCTGTGTTACACACAAGGTGCGGTATACAGTAGGCAGAAGGAACTTAGTGTTAAAACACTCCGTTCCCCATTTTCCGAGTGGAAAACTCAACGTCTCCCTTAGCCTCGACCAAAGCGAAAAAATGAGAATATTAAATATTTAATTTTCTCGAATGGGAATAGAAACCTCAACCTCCTGGCTAAAAATGAAATAAAAAATAAACAGTTTTTTTTAAGCAAATATTTTAAATTAGTAGTGTCTAGTAGAAAACCTTACGATATGTCGATAGGTACAGATACGATACTCAAATGATATATGCAATATGCGGTATGCACCACACGCTTCATAGTTCATAATCCTCGAGATTAAATTGGGACGACGATATTCAGGCCGTTATGGCGCAATGGGACAAATTGTTGATGTAATGGTTGTGGGTTTGATTCCACACGTGGAAGTTATTATTGATTTATTTCTATTTTCCCTCTCAGATTAGTAAAATAATTTTAAACGAAATTCTTTTAACGCCATCCTCCCGAGTGGATCCAACCCATTATAATTAAAGTCAGGTGTTATAAAGTTTTACTTTTTGTCATATTGGTCAGAAGGCCGCGATTTCTGCAAAATATTGTAAATTTATGCCGCAAATTATGTCAAAATTTTAGACGACATTTAATAAGTGTTGTTTTAAATGATTAATAAATCCTAATGGATTACCTGACTGCCGACATTTTTAAAGAAAAATAATAGAAACATATCCAATTTATATAATTGAAGCCGTTTGGGATCTCATATTATTACTCGAAATATATCAATCGGTAGCTTTATTTGTTTGCAAAGTTTCAGAAGGCTGCTTCCCGCCTGGCCCCCTTAGCAAGCAACAATCACTGTTATGGTAATGTGATAAGATTCATTGTCTCTGATAACATCCAGGGGTCCCCTTACGCCGTCAGGCCTCTACATCATGAGGTACGCCGAGCGGTGGCTGGGGTGAGGCGACCGGTAAAGGGGTCAAGGATCGATTTTCCGAGTTCTCACTCAGTGGACTTATTTACCAAGTTGTCATTTGCACATGTTTGCTTTAGATATTATTAGACTGTTTGGATTAAAAATTACGTGGCTTTGGTTTGTGACAATTAATAATAATTTAGTACGTTAATGCTATAAGCTAAGTTACTACAAAATTAATTATAAAAACATATCGTATCTCTATTTTGTAAAATATTATCATTTTAATAATACGATTGTTTAATAAGAACAAATGTAAAATGTAAATGTAGACACTTAACTTTACACTTTTCGCTGAATTGTAGGGCATTACATGGCGGAACGGAAGATCGCGTTTAGTCTCGACATCAGAGCGAAGAAATAAAAATATTACATAATTAATTTCCTCGACAGAATCGAACCCATAGCCTCAGTCACACACTTGTGATCCTGCGCTACGACTGACCTCACTAGTATCACTTCACCATCGAACATTCACCATACGAAGAATACATCAAAGGAAAGAAATATGTTTGACGTTCAAAGAATCCGGGCTAATTGTTTCACCGCTTACACAGGGAATGCGTTAGGGTACCCACTTAAACTAACTACCGTATTTAGTAAAGGGAACTTTGACTTTGCGTACACACACATATTTTGAATATTTCACCCGAAAATGAATATTCACAAACGATATTTCAAGTTTTTAACACTTTCAAATAGAATTTATTGCGTAGAAATTTTAACTGACCACGTCGATCGGTTAGCTCGCTCCGGTAAAAATTGTTTCTATCATATAAAATTGGATAGAAAACTCGGTTTCTCTGAAATAGTTAGTGCTACATTTTAATCATGTTAGAACGAATGCATTTTACTAGTATATTTTTTTCTGGATACTCATATCTATATAGATTTAAAGAATTCTTTTGTAATTTTGTATCGGATTGAAATTGATTTACTGTTTATAAAGGTTCTAATAGGATATTTATCTTTAAAATTACGCTTTTAAAAATGAAATAATGCAATATTTTGAGTTGAAATCTTTAAAGTAGGCGAAATCTTAAACCGTTAAAGTGGGTCGGTTGACCAAAAACGTGATTTTTAATCTTCAACAAAACTTTACAGCTAAGAGTACGAAAAATATTTTATTACTGTAGAATTTAAAGTCTTTATAAGAATCTAGGTACATTTAAATTGTACTTTCATATAGACCAAGTAATAATAATAATAATAATAATCTATGACTCTTCTAAACTATATATTTTTTTTATCAATGAGTGAGTTATTTCCATTTCCTGGCTCTGGTAACAACACGCCTTGTCTCGAAATTTAAGCAGTGAGTGGAAAAACGCAGTGTCTTAACACTAAGTTGTTTTGTTACCCCACTACATTTCGATATTACATTTCCTTTACACAACGAGATATTTCGTTAAGACTTTAACGCCGAATAACTCTAACTTACAATTTTAACTGAACTTAACCAGAACAAAATCAGTAATTTATTAATATAAACATTTACTCTGGTGCGGTTTAAATTCACACGATCGCGTTTAGTAGGTAAGGTGTTGCTCAGACCTGTTCGTGCTGCGTCACACCAACGCACTACAAACATTATATACACCTGTGTAAAAATATTAATCAGCTTCACTTTGTATGCCGCACACAGCAGGAGAGGCAGAGGGAACAGTGTTAAGACACTCCGTTCCCCATTTTCCGTGTTGAGTGGCAGAACCCAACGCCAAGCTTTTGCCTTGATGTTAGAGCGAATAAAAATGAAACTGTTAATAAATAATAATACATTCCCTCGAGTGGGGATCGAACCCATAACCGTTATGTTACAGTCACACCCTTGTACCCGTGCGTCAGGACAGACTCTGTAGTTTGACTTGTGATATAAAGAATAGACAGTTAATTTATCGTAGTGTTGTTAGTTGCAAAACCAATATTGAAACCTCTTCAGTACATTAAAGTTACCAACATGATTCGGCGAGAAGTTTCTTGAGTTTAGCTATCTTCCCTACTAAAAATACTTTAATTATACGTTCTAAATAGCTATAATATAAATAGTTATAAAGAGAAACGTATAACATTATTGACTGTTTGATGAACGTTGAGTCCCACCACTCAACACGCAATGCCTCCTGAGTTCAGCAGAAAGTGAAAAAGGGGACCGGAGTGTCTTAACACTAGTTTCCTAGGTTCCCTCTGCCTACCCTTCTTTGTGTGGGGTAAAGCATGAAGCTAAAGATTTGGTTCGAAATGAAATGCAATTTAGTAACCAAAGTAAGCTACTATCTGAAGAGCTATGATAAGGTAGCGATCAGTCACTAGGTTCCGAGTAAGATGACGAATATGTAGCCTCATAATTTTTACCTGTTTTTCAATACAACCATTTCATAGAAACAAAGAAAGATCATATATTAAGTTGTTACTAAATGCGATTTAAATCAAGACTTTCCCTTTATAAAGTGTAAGGTAAAGTGTAAAAATGCGAATTAGACGCGTAAAAGAATAAATTTGAAGTAAAAAGCTTATATATTTAAGTAGGCGTAATTAATAATGTACTTACAAGTAATTTTGACAAAATTTTACTAATGACATGGACTAAAATTCATATGTATAATTTCGATAAATGTCGGCAGACCGGACATTAATATTAATTGTTCGTTTATTTGAACTAATAGTAATAAGAATAACTAATAAGGCCAATTTCAGTGAAAATCATGTTATTCCCAATTTGTATGCAGCAAGTACTTTAAAATCACAGAACTATAATAATAAGACCGACGTTGTCACATTCATATAACATTTATTTCAGCTTCACGCATGTAGCAGGGTAGGCAGAGCCTAGTGTTTAGACACTCCACTCGCCACTTTCTGCCCAATTCTGGAGGTGTAAAGTGGCGGAACTCAACGCCGCGCTTTTTGCCTGGAAGCCAGAGCACGAAGAAATGTAAATATTAAATGAAATATGTAATTTCCTCGATTCGATCACACACGTCTGTCCTCAACATTGATATATTAAATGTATTAAAACGTGTCCTGAAAAAAGGTCAATGACGAATGATATCACAGAGTAGGTGCGACTGTGACCCAATACTTAATGCTATCACGAATTGCGAAAACGACACCATTTAAAATGAACTCGTATATCAAGGAAAATTCAGACTTTTCGGTTAAAGATTTACTTTAAAAAATAATCAGCTTTTGTCGTTTGACGTCTACTTTGAAGTTGTAGAGAATACATTCAAATTCGTTCCTAAGATTGTTTTCTTAATTTTTTTTGTTCTAAATAGGTACGAAATGGATTTTAATATGATTTTCAATATAACTAGGAACTGATTGGCGTATGATTAATGTTTAATATTATTTTATTTAGCTTATGAATAAATAAATATATATAATTAAATTTTAAAAAGCGAAAAATAAAGGTTGATTGTAAGAAACATAGATAAACTAATATAGATGGAAATAGTGGCCATTCAACAAAAGCACTAAATACTTGCCGACATAATTCTGGCAAGTAATAAAAAAAAATGGGGAAATGGGTTTCCTTGTGTTTCACCACCTCCACCTCCTTTAATTATGTAACATTAAGTCTCCCTAAATGTTTTTCATTTACTGGATGACAAATGTAAAAATCACAAGCCGTATTTTTCAAATGATGTTTTTATAAACTTTTATACCCAAAATATGTTCCTAAGATTTTAAAAAACATCCTCGCTTCGTGATCATTCGTTTAATACCTATTCTACATAATATTTTTTTAAGGTATAACTTAATTTAGCTCCTACTAATAATATTCTGTCGTCTGGACTACGTAGTGGAATAATATTCACATAAAACTAGTAATTTGTATAATATTTAAGATATTTGGCTGATTGTCTTTTGTTTCGCGTTTCACTAAGAGGCGAATTTATATTTTTATTTATTTCTTATATAGCTATTAATTTTATTCCCTGCATCTAATGTGAAGCATTTCTTATCTTTTAAAAAACTAATATTGTTTCCACACTATTATATAATATTCATATAAGATTTCACCTTAATTATAATATTTACAACTCTTTACATAATCAATAACTCGAAACACTTAAAGGTTCTATCATCAATATCAAACTGGTACTTGACAAGTTAAATTGATTTTCCTATTACAGCATAAACTTATTAATAACTGAGTTAGTGGCGAGCTCTTGTTCGATATCTAATAACTTAAAACAGAAATTATCTAAAAGATAGTTCTCTTGGCATAGTTTGAAAATCTCCAGTTAAAAAAATTCAACCAAATTTAAAAAATCACGCTATAACCCGCATAAAGTAGGGTAGGCAGAGGAAACCTAGTATACAGACACTTCGTTTCACACTTTCCGAGGCATTTGAGGCATAGCTTGTCAAGTGGCGGTACTCAACGCCGGTAATAAATAATAATTAATTCCCTCGAGTGGGGATCGAACCCGCAACTGTCGGGACCTGATAAAACATTTGGTAATCCAAAACGTTTCCAGCTGCCCGTTACGCTTAAATTGCCCTAAATATTAGAGTAAATATTCTGAGACGCCTGAGGGAAAATACGTACATATCTACGTTCATAAGCAAAGTTTTGATCAAATTAACGACTGAACAAGCTAGATTTAGGTCAAAATGTTATATGAGCACGAGGTAGGTATATACACTCTAAATAATAACAAATAATGCATAACAATCGGTATTTGTTATCATTTTCCTTTATGACAACATATAATTAAGGACAAATCAAGAAATATATTTTCTAGTTAATATATCTATAAACTATTTATATATGGTAAGTGATTTAAAATTAAATAAAAAATTTAAATGTAATGTAATGTTTTTACTGTCTAATTAATTATATTTAAATTAATGGCCCTAAAAATGTAATATTCAAATACTATACATTGAGAATGTTTGTACTGAACACGTTGAAGTTGGTCTCGATTCAATTAAGTCAAAACGCGGCATTCATTTAGCGGCGTGCCGTCTCCCTCAGCCACAAAGTAGCAAAAAGGAGGAAATCGAATTTGCCCCAAGAGTCTCTTTGACTAATAACAAAAATATTAATTAAAATTCATATCGCTGGTTTTTCCATTCGCTTTATAATATTAAAAATATTTCTAGAAATCATCAATATGATGAATTACTTTCGCAAATATTTGATACTATTTTAATTTTATCGGATAGTATTTAATTTATTTACAAATATCATAATAACACACTTTTAATATAAAACGGTATTGGTGATATATATTATTGAAATGTTTTTTTTTTTCTTTAAAAAAAATGTTGCTCAGTTGACCTACTTGTGTGAGGTTGTTGCAATGAAGTGGACTCCTTACCTGTAAATATACAAAAAAACATTATAAGCTGCATTAAATAAAAAGAGGTACTGGCGCAGCGGCACAAACGTGCGATTGTAAGTACGACAGGTTGTGAGTTCGATTCCCACTCGAGGTAATTAAATATTTGATATTTACATATCTGGTAGCGAAGCAAATTGAGAAATTCCGCCACTCAACACACAATGCCTTCAGAATTCATAAAATATTAAAGAAATAAATCTATTTAAAAATACTATACTACTAATTGTTGAGTATGCTAAATACTGAAATAAAGTTTTCAATATAATTTATTATCAATAACTTTAAATGTAATAATAAGAATCAGAATGAAAGGTCATCTTTGTTAAAATTATGAATCATAATATAGCACAAACCATACACACATTATCTGTATTTCCGCAGATGGCAAAAGAAGATCTATTGTTACATAAAAATTTTGTGTACAATATAGATTTTAGTACACATATTATAAGATAAGAAGAGCATAAAAATAAGATAAGGTAAGAAGAAAAAGACTAATTAATATTATAGAACCTACTGACACTTTACACTGTCCTCGACTTTTTCCTTTTAGAAAATGTCTTGGACAGCGAAATCCAATGTCACTTCTGTTGAACTAATTTTCCGAGGCACCTTTCTACGTTTTTAATACAACCATGTAAGTCACACTATCTAAATCGAACTAAAGCAAATTTTAACTATAACATTTTTAAATATATATCCATTACATAAATTATCAAGTTTGTCAAATCTAATTTCTATACATTAATCAATAATTGTGAAAATTTGACAACTATCAACAGAAGTGACATATTTTCTTTAGTTTTTAACGTTTTAATGTATTATTCGCCAATAGCATCTGTTTTCCATATCAAAAAATTTGAATATATCTTACTTCAACGATTTGAAGAAAAAAAATACAAGTATTTCACTTCGATACAGAGATACTAACTTTTTAGATAAATACGCATCGAGAAATCGATTGCAAAAAACGTAGCAGACTTAATAAGACCAAAACGAGTTTACACTAGCGGAGAGAAAATGTCTCGACGTCTAGTTCCGATCAAAGGTGACGGAAATTGTCTTTTTAGGTCTGTCTCGTACTGTTTATTTGGAACGCAAGAAAACCACAGGGAGATAAGATTGCAAGTCGTAGAAAGAGTGGTCAACAACTGGCATCGTTACAAAGACTTTATAATTGGAGACAGATCGTACGGGCTGGCGATACAAGTTGCCTCAGATTATGAACGGCTGATGGCGAGAGACGGCGAATATGCGGGTCACGTAGAACTGCATTGTGTCAGCGAACTGTATCCAGACGTCACGTTTGTTGTCCACAGGGATCTGTGCACTAAACTCATTGAGTATGGACACGGCAGGGTGATCAAACACTTACTATTTTCTGGATATTTTGACGCAGGCCACTATAGCGTTTTAGAATATTACTGATAAATCAAATAGAAAATATATTAAATAAAATTTACAATAATAATATCTGAGATTTTTTCTTACTCCTATTATATGAATGTAAAAGTTATGATAGTGGAATGAGCTGAATGACTACCGATGGGGGCTTATTCTTTTATTGGCCGGGGATGATAGTTAACTTAATAAGTGGGGTCAACATCGATGCACGGAACTCGATTGCTGGCAATTCAATGAATAATGCCGTAGGCGTAGCATGGACTGACGCGTACCAGGGTATGGTCAGTGGAAATGTTTTAGTGATGTTATTCAAAAGTGGACTTTCAATAACATGATAGGCTTTTAATTGTCGCTATAGACTATGGTTCCATATCGATGTTATTAATATCGATATGTACGAATTGAATTGAACTACTATGGAAGGTTATTTTTTTTATTTTTCATATATGTTGACAAATATTTTTAATTTGACAACATCTTCATTTCAAATGTAAACATTACAATATAGAAATTGAATTTAAAATTTTATTTTACATTCTAAAAACTACTCGCCACATATATATAAATCTGATAACAGTCGTACGGAATTGCTCTTAATTATTAATTATTTTCATTATTAATTATTTTGATTAATTTCAAGACATAAAGAATTAATAAGGTTGAATAGGTTTAACATTTAGGTCTAGGTTAACTAGACCTAAATGTTAAACTTATTCAATTCTTTCGTCATTCGTTGAGATACATCTAAAAAGTATTTTAAAAAAGCAACGGTAATAAATTAATGTCAATATAATCTGCAATACAAAACATAACAGATAAAAAATATATCTTTGACTTTAAACAAACTTTCATATACTTATAATGTCATATCGCATTTATTATCTACGCCATGCAAAAATATGCATAATAATAGATTTAATACATTATATTTATAGTATATAGTAGTCTGTGCATCTATGATCAATTATTTAGCTTATTGTTGGAGTGGATGAATAATTATACATTTTAAAAATCTCATCGTTGTCTTGATCCATTTGTTTATAGAATCGCCGTACAATTTCCAAGAGATTAGAAACCGTCTTTAAGATTATATAATAGGACCAAAAAAGTATAAATAATCAGCTTCACGCTGTATCCCGCGCACAGTACAATAGACAGAGAGAATCTAGTGTTAGGAGCTATACCTCGACACCAGAGCGAAGAAATGAAAATATAAATTGAAATAAGTATTTCATATAATAGTAAAATTACGGATAATTTCAGATTCATCTTAAAGTAAAGCGCAATAAATGTCCCTTTGTTTGAAAACAATAATTCAAATGACGTAAATATGTAGATAACATTTTTATTGTAATAAAAAATACCTACTAAATAAGGTATAAGCCTCAAATATTATTCAAATCGAATCAGCTTCACACTGTATCCAGCATGCAGCAGGGTAGGCAGAGGG
>FASU01049395.1:0-10383 GCA_001486225.1 Heliconius pardalinus sergestus
ATAACGGTTTTGGCAAGCGCAACGACCATATACTTTATTGCTAATCTTTGTTAAGTTAACCTATATTTATAAAATTGGAAAAGAGTAAGCTTATTAATATTTATGTTGATAGAGTTAACAAGCACGCATATTGAATTTCATAGTGGTGTTGTTAGGACGTGTATGATGAACGTGGGTTCGTGTGTTGACGTGTGACTTATGTAGTTAAATATATTTTAGCATATAAGTATTCATGTTAGGTATTTTATTATTAGCAATGTTTTTAGCGTTAAACATGGCAGTACTGGCACGCGCGCCTCATGGAGATCGTTAAAGCGCTGTGAACACTAACTAAACTATACGTTCTAATCAAGTTCCATCGAAATTTCTTGTTAAACTTATATAGAATTTTTGTTTGTATCTTCATTTCATTTTTGTGTCTTTAGTATGGTTGTATAGCTTAAATCACTTACCAACGTCGGTGGTGTACCCGCACACGCAGTGCAGGGGATGGGGCGCGGCGCGCGGTGCGGTCTCGAGCGAGTGCGCGCCGGCGCAATAACCGCTGTGGCGCAGCATGGCACGGTAGCACGACGTCGCGTACGGACACTTGCTGCACGCCGTGCGCCCGCTGACGTGCAAACACAAAACATTACTTGTTACTTATACATCATATAATATGCTTTTTTGCTTGTCTATCTTATTAGTATATATGTCAATAAGTCAAAGTATGACCCCCTGAAAGCCACGTAAAAAAGATTTTCATTTCACAAAGATTAACATATCGTAAATTCCAATGACTTACAAGATTCATTAAAAAAAACAAAATTATGATGTTTTAATTAAAAGTACTACTTCTCAAAAGATAAAAACTATTATAGATTAGGTTTTTTATTTTTTTATTTATTTTTTAAAGAAACGTTCTTTTTAATTTACCTTCTAAAGATTAAGGATATTGTTTGTCTACGGATTAAGAAGCTAAGAAGACATCAAGTTTTTTTGAATCTGATAAAAAGACTCATAAAAACGAACTTACAGGAAATGCTTATCACTATCTAATGGAGTGTCACACTCTCGGCATAGCGCGCCGCCGTGCAGTACCAGTGTTGTCTGTTCGTACGTCTCGCTGACGGCGTGGCTGGCGCAGTCCTTCACTGGTGGACGTGCTTTTTTCTGAGGATGTAACAAATTCATTTAATATTTATGTATTCTTTTGAAATTAAGTACTATATAATTTGGATTGGATTAAAGTTGGTCAAAGAGAAAATATTTTTCTAAAATTCTTAATTACATATCCATAAAATAGGACACTGATATAAAAATTTGTGAGGATGAAAAACTTCTGAACATAATATGTAGATGAAACTTTACAGTAACATAGGTTATCCATTAAATAACACAAAGCCTACAATTTATGTAAAAATGTAGTATATATATATTATAATATAAAATACTATAAGTCTAAATAAGTATAAGCGTAAAAGTCTAAATAAGTATAAGAGTAAAGCGCGTTTGGGTCGCTAATAATATATAATACTCTGAAAACTATCACACATACATAATATACCACGTACACAATATACAAATTATTAAAATATATTAAACATTACCTTAGGTTGGTTTATTAAGTGTTCTTCAGTGCAAAGTGGAATCACATCATCTCGACTGTTATGATCACGAATTTGATGCTCTTTGAGTTGGCCTAAAATATAAAAAAATACATAATTGTTGTTTTTTTCTTGTTTATACACTGCAACATGTTCAATAGTATATCACTGTTATTGATACTATCGTTTAACATTTTATTGTATAAATTGTGTTAATTGAGTACTTTCATCCTGGTGTAAAATAAAGTTTTTTTTAACGTTTAAGCAAAACATGTAAGTAAAAAAATAATAAAAACATACCAAGATGCACAAACCGCAGTACACATCTGTTGCAGCGCACTTCTAACTCCTTGTCTTGGTGCTGCTTCAGATGGTCGATGTAGAGGAGGACGTTGGCAGTGAGTTCATGTCCGTCCGCGTATACCGGGATCACCTGGGTTTTACAATTTTTTATGAAAAAAAAAAAATTAAGTCAGCCTCATGCTGTATCCCACACAGTAGGGTAGGCGGAGGGAAATTAGTGTTAAGACACTCCGTTCTCCACTTTCCGCCGAAATCTGGAGGCATTAATTATTATTATTTGAGCATTTGATTGTAAACGCAACAATTGGAAGTTCGATTTCCAGTCGAAGGGAACCAACTTCAACTATTTAAATTACTATTTACATTATTATTTTTACGTTGTCACGTACTTGCATTGAGGTTTTGTACAAGAAAAAATAATTAAAAGAAACAACTTTTTATGCAAATATTAAAAAATAAAATAAAAATCAAGCAACAAAAAAAAACAAAAGAAATAGTGGCTATACCTTTAAACAATACGGGCAATGCAGTCCGTCGGAACGCGAGTGCGCGCGCGCGGCGTGGTCGCGGGCAGCGCGGTGCGCGGAGGCGCGGTAATCGCAGGCACCGCACGCGTACGGCAGCTCGCGCGGCGAGTGCGTCTTCTGCATGTGCGCCGCGAGCGTCAGCACTGCTGCGAAACGGACCTGACCAACAATATAAATGTTAATTATAGCATTTTCTTTCATCTATGGCTATGGACTATTATTTTTGTATAACCGCTTTAATATGAACATTGGGCGTCAGTGTCTATTCTTTACTGTTTATCATAGTATATATAAGATATAACATTAAGATAAAATATACAAAAAACCTAACAATTACCTCACAAATTAAACAAGCGTAAGTAAACAATCCTGGTGACTTAGTATCAATTGGGTGGTGTTGAGTGAGATGGTGATCCAGTTCTCCGCGCGTCGGGAATTGTTGTAAGCAGTAAGAGCACTGGGCGTCTTCGGTGTCTGTATTTTCCACATTTTCGGCGGGAGGAACCACGTGACGGAATATATGTTCTGTGAGACGTTGAGACTCGTTGAATTCAATGTGGCAGATGGGACACTGCAAAACATGTAATAAATAATATTAATCTGTAGCATCAACTAGAGGTTACTAGAGGACAAACATTTATACAAATAAAAGTAAATTACAAAATAGAACAAGCCATTTCAAATTCATTTTTTTTATGAGAACAATGACATCTCAATTATAGTATGTCTTTTTTTATTTCTTGCCAATTCAACGTTATATTATGGGTGAAAGTTTGGAAAAGCAGATTTAATAAGCGTTTTTTTCAATTTTTGTAATATAATTATAAATAATTTATTTTTAAGTGGTTTGAAAAAACCACTTAAAAATAAATTATTCATTTTTCATATACCCATAATGTTAGTACATTTATATTTAAAACGATTTTTAAATATAAACATTTATTTTACGAAAATCGACCTACAACCACCATTTTAACAATAAAACATACCTGAACGGCAATAGCAACATCATCCACTTCCCCTTCAGCTGTCTGTCCAAAGTAAAATCTTTCCAAAGAGACAGTTTCCTCAGGTTTAACTTCCTTTTTAATGTTCTTGAGAGGTATGTCATCTAGGTCGTCGTCTACGTATAAGCGGGCGGCTTTACGGCGACTTCTGGGCGTTTCTTCTTTTTCCTTTTCTTTGTCTTTTTCCTTCTCCTTCTCTTTTTGTTTCTCTTGCTTTATCTTTGTACGGCGGAGGGCGAGTGGGATCTGGTATGAAACGTTTTTTATTATATATGGGTAGGTTATGGTACATGTAAGATAAGGAATTAAGTAATTTAGGTAATTTCTATTTTAACCCTTTAAATACAATAGGATACGCAGAAAAAAACCTAGTGTTGATACTTTCCGTTTTTCGGATTTTGCCCGAATTCTGGATATTTCGGTTTTGGAAAATATTACTTTTTATAAATCTATAATCATCATAAGAGATTTAGTGTCATAAGTTTTTTTTAGCTTAATGCTTTACGGAAAAGGTGTGGATGTATGGTCATTTGTTTAAATGTATAATCACATGAGTGGATAAATAAATGTCGATCTGTGATCAAAAAAAAATACAGTCGAATTGATAACCTCCTTCTTTTTGAAATCGGTTAAAAAGTGGATGTATAATTGCACGTGTAAATATGCAAATGTGTCGATGTGTCTACATATAGTAGATGTGTAATCGCATATTACTTAACTTAACACAATACAAAAAAATACAATACTATTATTCCTGCTACATACGGAATATAAGAATGAAGACTACATTTCTTACCTCTTCCTCATCATCTTCCTCCACATAGGAAGTCTTTTCTTTCTTTCTCTTCTTCGGTGGTGGAGCTGGAGAAGGTTCCTTCTTTTTCCTACCTCTTTTGCTACGCGTTTCCGGTTCTGGTTCTTCCACACGGTCCTTTTTCTGTTAAGGTGTTAGTTTTATTAATGTATTTATAGTTAAATAACAAAATGGGGAAAATATGTGAATGGCTCTTTATACAGGTTGGAAGCGAATCCTTTTACAGGATAGAAGAGACTCCTTTTACGGGGGCAGCATATAGGATAAAATATTTCTTACCTAAAAAAATTATCATGATTCCTTAATAGTTTAGACATAGGACTATCATTTTCATTTCATGATATTTATCCATACTCTATGACGAGTGACACAGTGAGTAGCTCAAATTGTGTTTTACTGTATAAACTAGCAGACAGGTAATAAAATTTGCGTTAAGCTTACATGTTGCAATAAAAAAAAACATATATACCTTAAAATGAAACCATGGCGCAGGGACACAAACATATGATTATAAACTCGACAAGTTGTGTTTTTGATTCCGACTCGGCGGAATTAAATACTTAAATTTTCATTTCCTCACTCTGGTAACGAGATTAAGTGCGGCGTTAAGTTCTGCCATTCAACACGCCTCCAAAATCGGTGCAAATCCCCCATTTTGGAGTGTCTTAACACTAGGTTCCCATGAGCCCTCTGCCTACTCTCCTATGTGCAGGATGTAACGTGAATATAAATAAAATATAAAAATAATAATCATACCTTGCTAGGATATTTCCAGTTTTTGAATGGATTCGCCGCAATTTTATTAAGACGGATAGTAATAGGATCTTTTGCGTCGAGCTTCGTCTGTTCCGAGATGTGTAGTACAATATTGTCGAAGGCTTGCCATGGGGAGACGCCATATCTGTATAATAATTTGTTAATTTTATTTATGTTCTCTTTAATTTGTTACGTGGAATTCAATTTTAGATTTTATTTAAGAATATTATTGAGGTATAAAATACATATATTTTGGCTACGCGATGTATCTCGCTTATAGTAGGGTAGGCAGAGGGGTTCTAGTTTTAAGGTCCTTTGATCTTCAGTTTTCGACCAGTTTTGAGACATTGCATGTTATGTGACGGAAGTCAACGCCGCACTTAGTGTTCTTATCTTAGCAAGGAAAAGATAATAACTCAAATCAAATGAATAGACTATAGTTACAATTAAATAAATACACACTTTTCTCTCCACACCAATTCGTCCAGGAATTGTTGTATAATCTGTCTTGATAGCAAAGACAGAGTGTTCTGGAACATTCTAGGCACTATACGCCTAAGATATTCCATTATATTAGCATTACTGTACTTCGACGTCTGTTCTGAATGCGATGAAGATTGATGGACGGTTTTAAATCCCATTGACACTAGGGTCCCTTTGTCGACAGTCAAATCTGTTATTATTATAGAGGAAGGATGAACCCAGTTTGTGAGTGGTTCTAGAATTTTTTGGAAACGTTTTTTATAGTTCTTTTCGTATTCTGCTAATGGTTCCACTGCGCGTAGGCGGATCTAGAAAAACAATTGTTATTATAAGTGTATTTGGTAGTAAAAGAATGTGTATTACTATTTCTTGTGTTTTATAAAAGAAGACAGTTACACATTCAGGAAGACAATCACTTATTTTGTTAAAAGTACACTAAAAAGAGGAAATACTTACAAATTCACAAGTATTGTTTTAAACTTCAGTAACTTTAATTATGGAAAACTATTTATTACTCATTAAACTTATGTAACAAAGTCCAATCAATAAAACAGTATAAAATGTAATATTTTTTTAATACATAAGTATATACATAGTGATATTTACATTCTGAATGAAAAAATATTCAGAAATATATTAAAAAATTAAATAAACAGACTCCAACTAGCTTCTTGTAAACCGTGCAAGCTCTCTAGTCAATTGAGGTGAGCTTGAGTAACACTACAAAAAAATCATATATTTCTAAGTATAACATATCTATAACAAAAACAATTTAAAACTTACTAATTTCTCAACTGGATCCAAAACACCCAACACCTCAACCTTCACTTGTCTCTGAGTACCATCATGGCTGGTTGTTCCCAGTGATATAACACCCACTTCGACTTTCTTTCCCTGACCCCCTAATAAGCCCATATGCTGATGTATGGCTGATGTACAGATCGCTCTTAACCAAGTAAACAGGCCTTTTACATATAAATTATCCACTTTCACCCATTGTACTACATTCTGGACGTTGGTTTGACATGCCCAGTGGTAGATTAGTTTGAGTAGTACGCTTGGCGGGAAGGTAGCGCCTTCGAATATGGAGCTTGAGAAAACTGAGACGAAACGGGTTGGACAACATTCTGATATCCAGACGTAACCTCCTGAGTATGGGAATTTTGATACGTCGGAATACATGCCTGAATGGGACATAAATATATTATAAATATTTTTCTCATAAGTGTAAGTAATGTACTATTAATCATTGTATACTCCGCATAGGTTCTATATTTACAATAGAATCCCACTATTTATTTTAAGTTTAAGTTATTTTTGACAATAAATGTAACAAATTCATTACAAGAGCGAAGAAATGAAAATATAAATGTAAATAAATATTTTCAATTTCAAGTAAATAAAAAATCCTTACCCAACTTTAATTTATTTCCAGCATGTACAGCGCACCACTGCTCTGACCTAACCAAGCCCTGCTGTATTAGCCACTCGGTGAACTTCACTGAAGTATGAATGAGGACTGACTTCACTTTGCTGTCAAGAGCTGCTCTATCATATGTTGGTGAAGTCTCCTTCGAGCGGAGGTAAGGACGTGCCACTACTACTAATGATGGGAAAGTTTTGCCTAAAAATGAAGTAAGACACATTCATTACTATTATTGCCATTGAATTAGTTATTTTCATTCAGAATCATGTAAAAATTGTAATTAAATTTAACAATATTTTATTTGAATACTTTGCAAATGCAAAATATGTACATTTTCAATTTACAGATCACATACTAAAGTTAATAACAAAATTTTAATTACTATATTTATTAAATAAAATTAAAATTGCAATGGATAAGTGTCTACATTTATTTTATAATGTAAAATTGTAATATATTAAATTATCCACATTATATGCACATTGTGTTAGAAACATTGTTTTAATGTCAAAAATTATTTATCTGTCATTAAACAAAAAGATTATTTCACACTTCTATATTACCTTGTAACTTATTAAATGAAACTTCTCTGGAATCGGCCACATTTTTATTTCCATCGTCCTTAGTGAGATCAACTATTGCAGTTGTTTTTGTGGCACTACCGGTAAGCAATCCTCCAATAGCAGTGACTTCAGATGGTCTAACATTAGTCACCACACTATGAACATCTAAAAATAATACAAATTATTATACTACATATATATTATTAGGTTTTTTCAACGTTACACCTTTTCCCATATATCAGGATAGGTATAGGGAACCTAGTGTTAATACGCTCTGTTTGTCTTGCTATTATCCCACTTTACACCCCCAGGGCACAATTTATTTTGTGTTTAGTTTTCAAAACACAAAATAAGGAACCAAAGTAAGGAACTGAAAATAATTAATTTTCCTAAGTGGGGTTCATAGCTACAACTACTGAGTCAAATGCTGACCAATGACTACCCCAAACATTTACCTGGAACACTTAAAAAAAACTTAACTTAGATAAAAGAAGAAAACAAAATAGATTATTAACAACAGAAAAAACAATAATATATACTTGAAGGAGCCAATGTTTTATCTTTTGTTTTAGTTTCTTTTTCCTCTTTCTCTTCTTTCTTTTTGTCATCCTTCTTTCTGTCTTTGTCCTTCTTTTTCTTTTTGTGACTCTTCTCAGGTGACTTAGCTCTATCAGAGGATGGTGAGTAGTCTCTATCCTCTTCCTTGGTCTTTCTAGGCCGACCTATAAGCATTAAGAAAATAAATAGCATCATACTGTGTCCTGCATATAGTAAGGAAAGCAGAGAAACCGTGTGTTAAGACATTTCATTCCTCACTTTTAAAGAAATTGGGGAATAAAAATGGCATGGCGGGGGTCAAAGCCGCGCTTTTTTTAGTTACGAGTGAGTGATGTAAATAATTAATTCCCTGAATGGAAGTTGAAACTCACATTTGTTCAATCCACAAATTTTGCATTGATAATCAGACAATGGGCTACTATGCCATGATGGTTGTTAGATCAATATTTTTTAAAATTTTATTTATTATTCATTCTATTTTTTTTTTTTAGCTTCACACTTTTCCCATACCTAGTTTTATCCATATAGAAAGGGTAAGCAGGGAAAAATTAATGTTAACAGACTCCATTCTTCTCTTTCAGAACAATTACAAGGAACCAAATACAACACACTGTGTTGACGTTATTAATGCATGAAATGCATAGCAGGAACATAAAAATAATTAATTCCTCCAGCAGGAACTGAACCCAATGACAAACAATCTTCTGCCTCATAGACAGACAATGGTCTGTCTAAATTATACTATAATTTAAATTATTAATTACAAATACATACCTCTTCTACTCTTAGTTTCTCTATCTTTATCCTTACAAATAGAAAGTGAACGGGAACGAGATCTTATAATTTCAGCACTCTGCCTTTCCAAATCCTTAAGTACTGGTTGCCTTTAAATTTTAAAAATATACTAGTATACATATAAAAAATTAAATGTTCATCAGCAGGATTTGAAATAAATTCTAATAAGCTTGTGAAACATTCATCTATTTATTGTTACTTGTTATTAAATAACACATTGTAAATAGTCTGTATAACTTAAGTAAAAAAATATTAAAACTAACCACAAATGTGTAGTGCAAATAAATCTTCCTAATAATATTCAATTAACTACTTAAAGTTATGCAAAATATTTTGCATTCAATATTAAGAAAGCTATAATCTGTCTTCACAGATAACCAAGCAAAATATACTTAAATAGAAAAACATCAGAACTTAATGCCACTTTTGTACAGCATAAAGAAAAAATGATTATGAATATGCTATATAACTATATAACAAGTTGTGTTGTTAAATTGTACATTTTAGACACTGTCCCACTACATTATGACAAAATCTTATTAATACAATAGAAATCTAAATAATTTTATATTTAAATATCATATCTATATCATAATAGTTACATTTTCAAACTTTCTGCTATGAAGCAAGATATTCAAGAAAGAAAGTATTATAATACTCACTTTCCAAGCAACTGGTAAGCAGTGAACTGATCGCCATTATAAACAATCTCTCCACCGGTATCCTTAACTATCACATCAAGTTTGCTTTGAATACTCTTATATTCTTCATCTGCATTTTTGTAAGCCTGAAGTTGTGCTTCTGAAAGTTCTTCTTCCCAACATTCTAATTCTAAAGTCGGCACATCAGGTCCAAAATAAGAACGCTTGTACAAATCAGCTTCAATTATTTCTGCTTGTGGTGGTAAAGGCGCTGCAGGTTCCTGTTTAATTAATTATGAATATTTAGCTTGTACTTTTAAATAATATAGAACTCTCGATTCAACTATAAAAGTGCTATGATAATGTAATGTATGTGTGTACATTAAGTGGAATTGCTCATAAACAGTTAGTAAATGGCCCACCTCTGCATCAGCTTTTACTTTTTTTAACTTCATTGTTAAAGAATTTGTAAATTTGCCGTCAAAACATGAAAAAGATCTAAATACATTTATTTAGAGAAATAGTTCTCTTTCTCTTAGTATGTAAACATACAAGAAAAACACAATCCATGCAAATTATCGATTGATGGCGACGCTAATCTGACAGTTTTTCTAATTATTGCCATTTAGAAAAGACTGCTGGTAAAAACAAAATTTTACTCTTGGTCATGAAATTATTGTAAAAATTTTAAATAGGTACTTTACTTTATATTTTAAACACTTTATTTACTGTTAACATCTAGTGATACTTCTTTGCTTCATTTTAAGCGAGGTAAAACATTTGATAGTAATCTTTTAAGTTGTATATTTATCTATTTTGTCTTTAAATTATTATCTAAAGGAAAAAAAAATTAGGAGAATGAAATATCTCCTTTAATTTTTGTTTTTGAATATATAAGTAACTAGCGGCCCGCCTGCGGTTTCG
>FASU01049458.1:0-10544 GCA_001486225.1 Heliconius pardalinus sergestus
TACTTATGAAAAATATATAATAGTTAGAATATAGCAGGACTCTACGTTTGGAAACCGTCTAATCGCTTACAGCTCTTCCACTTCTTGCACTTCCTTTTAATTATATTTCTTGACAACCAATTTCTTTTTATATACCTATTAGTAAATTTTCTTATTTACAGATAATAGTATGGTGGTACAGTACTAAAGCAGCGCTGGTGGCGTGGGGCGGCGGTGGCAAGCATGGCGCGGCCGGCAACTCGGCAGCTCAGCATGCCTGCTCCTCACTATGCGATGAGGTTATTTATATTTATTATTTGTTGTATTTTTTAAGAATCCTGTACATAAAAAACAATCATAAAAATAAATCAATAGTCAGATATATTAAATTAAGTTCCTAATTTAATATATATAATACAAATTTAAAATATTACTATATCATGATGGTATAACAGGTTGTAGTATTGTGGCGCCTCGCTGCACTGAATCCGGGACTTGCTCCACATGAGCGTGATACTTTGCACGAACAATTTGCGCAATGGCATATGAAAGTTCTGGATAAGGTGAGGATTTAAATAGTCTTTTTAAAGTTACTATAATATGTTTTTACATTTTTTGTGTTATTCTACAATTAGAAAAGAAAAATACTTTTTAGAATAAATTTAAACGTTTTTATAAAAATTCCTGCTAAGTTAAATTTTTTTAATGTTTTCTAAAAAGTATTTTACCATAATAATATTTTATACCTTTATTAAAATCAAAACTTAATTCTTACTGATTATTATGAAAATGTATATTTTTATGTTTTAAAATACAAAATACTGTAGGTACTTATCATAAATGTAAAATAAAATGTCTAAACTTTATACTAATTTACACATAATATGACAACTCTTACAGCCCTTTATCGTTTACAGGTGGCAAAGAATCGCAACAATCATATGAACACATCATCGTCGCACCCCCGCCACTCTCGTGCACATTCACATCCACCATACATCAACGGTATCAGTGAAAATGAAGTGTTCCCGGGTTTCCACCCGGCCATGGAGGCCTGTTTCTTAGAATGGGACGACTATCAAATACCAGGAGTTACTTACACGAAAGATTTGAACCCGTTATATCACAGTCCATTCACTATCTTCCGGCACACTGATAAAAATGATAGTGTACATCAGGTTAGTTTTTCTGTTTCAGTTTTAAACTTTTAATAAATAATTGTTTTTATAATATGCTATAATTATATTGAGCCGCGTTTTACCTCTGGTCCACTGTAGTATTTTTGAATACAGTGGAATAGATAATAAAAGTATCACAATATGAAATCAATCATTTTCAAATTTTAACAACTTTTCATTTTATAAAATATAGTAAGATTATCAGAACGTATTTTTTTCAACAATATCTCATTACTTCATTTAGGTGAACTCATCAAAGGCGGTGTTAAACAACGAAATGTCGTTAAGCTATCGCCTCACGAACCCCGACCCGGCGCACATTGGTCACCGTACGTTGATACACAGGAACCGAATTGCAGTCGATATAGCAGTACCGGGACCTTCCAGTCAAGTATGTAAACGAAAAATGTTTTAATTGGAAACTAGGGAATATTTTTTTTTACTTTCACGCTGTATCTTGCACATAGGCAGAGCGAACCTAGTGCTAAGACAATATTTTCCCATTAAGACAGTTGTCCCACACTTTCCGCCGGATTCTTAAGACATTGCATGTTGAGTGGCCGCGCTTTGCTTTTATCAGAGTGAGGAATTCAATATTTCTTTTCCTGGAACGGGAATCGAACCTACAACCGCGATTGCTGTCGCACGGTCGTGATACAAATTTAGTTTATTTAGTTATATAAAATGATATATTACTGATGATGTATTACTATATTATTCTTTTATAGAATATATTTAAAACAATAATAAATCGAACTAATAAGGTTATGGTTATATAGTTTCTTTAACATAATATTTATTTTTAAACATAGCCCTGTGGATCTGGAGAAGGACCAAGTGAGGCAGTCCGAGATTCCGGTCCTAATGATGGTAATCATTCCAGCGTATCATCTGAAGGTTAGTATTTTGTACTAAATTCAAAATACTACTTGTATGGCTACAGATATTATTTTGTTATTAAATTTAGTGGATTTTTTTATAAAAAGAGCTTTTTTCTGTAAAGTAGGGTAGAGAGAAAACCTAGTTGTAATACCTTAAATTGATTCTCCATTTCATCCATACACTCCGTTCGTCATTTTTAACCTAATTTTCAAGCCTTTTATGTTACATAGCAGAATTCAACACTATGCCTTATCTATCAGAACAGAAGTTAGTAAATTATTTTAATATAATAATTTTCCAGAGTGGGATTTGAACCTATCGCGTTTTCAGTCACACGCAACTGTGTTACGACTGCATTATGATTGATGCGTGGGGAACGTAGTATCTTATCATTAGGTCTTCATAGGAAGGAATCAGCGTGTACCTAAAAAAAATAAACTTAAACATTCCACACAGGTTTCTGCGAAAACGAAGAAGAAATACTCCAACAAAGCGGCGGAGACACCGACTCGCACTCGTCGTCATCTGCGGGCGCGTCCTCCGACGACGCGGTGCGGCGCGTGTCGCACGACGACTCGGTGTCGGACGACGACTGCAACCTGTACTACTACGACGCGGCCGCCGCACGACGCGTGGCCGTCGACGCCGTCACCGGCGGACAACTGCTGACGCACTCGGTGAGGGTTCGTCTTACGATGTATTCCGCATATAGCATGGTAGGCACAGGGAACTTAGTGTTAAGGCACTCCTTTCCCCATGCCCCACCGAATTGTCTAGGCACTGCGCTTTGAGTGGCGGGACTCAGCGCCGCGCTTTTGCCTTCGTACCAGAGCGAAGAAAATGAACATAAATAAATAATCCATTTCCCCGAGGGATTCAGTAACAAGCCTCTGTAGTGTTCTGTTGTAGAATTTAATTAAATATCCATCAGCCTTTTGAAGTACACTATTGGACATAGGCATCTCCTAATGTTCCCTTCTCCGTATGGTCCTGCGCCCTTTGGATTCAGCTTGTTCTTGCAGTCTTCTTCAGGTCGTCCACCAGATGGGCGAACAGCCTGTGCTCCTTTTCTTAAAACGTGGACACTAAGAACTTTTCGTTCCTATTGATTCTCCTAACAATATGGCCTGCCTATTGCGATTTCAGCTTTTTATTGCAATTGCAGATTTTGAGAGCAAGTGACATAATAGTATAATAATGTCAACAAATAATGTACAGAGTGCGAGCGGCAGTGGCTGTCGCGCAAGCTTCGCGAGCTGGGGCTGCGGCTGGGAGGTGTCGTTCGCGCGTGCGGAGGGGCTGCATGCGCACGGGCACGCGCGCGAAGCGTGCGCGCTTGGCGCACGGCTGGCGGCCGAGCTGCTGGCCAGCCCGCCCGCGCTGGGTCAGGGCGGTGGCGCGGGTGTGGGCTCCGTGCTGAGCGCGGCAGCCGAGGCGCGGCGCGCGCGACGCCGGCACGCGCCCTCGCCGCGCCTGTGCGCCGCCAGCCACCGCCTGTCGTGCCTCGCGTCCGCCACGCTCGCTAAATGCGCCTTCCTATGCACTGTAAGTTTAGTGGTTTCACGATATATTAAGGTGGTTCGAGTTTTTTATGGGACTTATGGACTGGAAAATCTAGACTGACCATAATACCCACTAAAACCTCACGGAACTCCTCGACCGGAAGCTAGGGTGGATTCTCCCATGAACCCCAGCAGAGACAGAAGAAACCCAGTGTCTCCCAAAGACATTGTGTGATTGACTGCATTCGGCACAGCACTTTGTCTTTTTATAAAAAGAATTCAAAATATTTTATCTATCGAGTGACCATAACCGTAGCGTTTACGGCCAAACTCTGCTACACCACAGTAAGTTTTTGCTCTTTATGAAAGGTAATGACAGTGGTATATCTTTTTTATTCTCTCATACTTTTCAAGGCAGAGAAGAAAGTATCTTAACACTAGATTCTCTCTAGTAAGTAAAAATTATAAGCAAAAATGTTTAGAGATTCTTATTGTTCCTACTGCAACATCTCTATTTTTATTACCTTTTTATATTAAAATTTCGTAGTATTCGTATTTTTTAATATGCTATAGCCATCTCTAATAACAGATTGTGGTAAAATGTGTATGATGTGTGAATAAAGGAGCTAACACTTATTCCAATATTAAATATAGAATTGTTGAGTTTAATATATATTATTATTATAGGTTTTGGCAGAATTCAATGAACACCATGAGTTAGCTTTCCGTGTAGGATTGTATGCCTTAGAGATGGCCCGTCCCCCCGCCAGTACAAAGGCTCTTGAGGTTAAGCTTAATAATCAAGAAACAGAATTAGTTGCACTTTTAAAGAAACTTCCAACCGGAGCTGAACAATTGATGCTAGCTAGAGAGAAAGCTGAACAACTTCGTGATGGCACACTAAGGTTATTATTTACATTTTGTGCTTCTTCATTGCATGCAAATTTCATATTTGCAGTGGAAACCTATTCCCATACTTACCTTCAAGTTCTCCTTGACCTAGAAATAGAAATTTACAAAGACGTGAGCACTAACAGTACAAATAAAAGAACTCCAAAATTTCTTAATTTATAAGTATGATGAATGATTAATTTTAAATTCTCAATTTTTATTCTTTCAATTTCATTAGAAACCGCGGTCCGGCGTTATTGCCGATAGCATTGGCCAGTTATCTATTCGATGTTCTTGTGCTATCAGCAACTGACAAGGAAAATAAACACCCTGTAAGTATTTATCTATGTATTCATTTTACTCATTTCTAAAATGAAAGATTTATTTAAGTGAATACATTTATGTGTGTTTTAATAATTGGCAAAATTTAATCAGAATTTTATATCACTAAAGAACAAGTACACACTAATTCTGCTACTAAGACTTAAATATTATGTTTAATTTGTTACAAATATTTTAAGCATGATTATTGTGATTCTCTCTCTCTTTTAAATAGATACTTTAATAAAATATTCTATAGGCAAGAACACCATCAGATGAAGTATTAGGTTTCGAAGCAGCTGTAGCTGCGCTAGGCCTAAAGGCAAATGTTTCGGAAGCTGAACATCCATTGCTATGTGAGGGAACGCGGAGACAGCGGGGTGAATTGGCCCTCACACTGTTATCATTCTATAAAGATGACCCTGTCAAGTTAGCTAGGATTATGAATAAGGTAAATATACTAGAAATTATTTCTTTTTATGTTTTTTATTGATATTTTAAATGCTTATAAATTATTTACGTTTTAGAGATGAAAATTGTCTACTGATTTTTTTATAGAATAGATAAGAAAAACGAATGAACTAAAATATTATATTTAAATTTATAGTTTTAATGCTCTGACTCAAAATTCGTTATAATTAGTTGCACTTTTAAAAAAGCATATTATAAAATTTATGTATGATCCAAAAGTATTTTAGTCAATAATATTATTATGATAATGTAATAATATTGTTATATAACATGTTTTGATAACGTCATAGCATAATGGCTCAAGTGTCTAGCTAGACACAACCAAGTAGGAAACAAAATGTTTCGATGTTTTTAATTGGGGAAATTATTTTCATTTCTTCCCTCCGGTAAAAAGACAAAACGCGGCGTTGAGTAACGCGAAAATTGGGCGGTGCGTACCCTTTTTTATGCCACATTCAGCACGAAAATTTACAATTACTATTTATTTAGCTTCTAGATCGAGATATCCACCAGTTGACAAAAGGTCCAATGGTCAGCATGTACTACACGAACAACCCGAGACTGTCCGCTTACCGCAGTGACTCCTCTATGTACAACCATCAAGCACACTCCTCACACTCTCAGATTTCTACACCTCTAGTACCACAGTCGGTTAGTCATTTTATATGAAACATAATGTTTAGTTTTAAATTGTTTATTTGTATAGCTGTGGGTTGGATCGCTATTTGAGTGAATTATTTATATCCATTTCCACGCACTGTTAAGATCAAATTAAACGATGCGATGATCGAAAGCAAAGAAATGAGTATCTAGGTTCTCTCTACTCACCCTGCTGCACACGCAAAACATGTTTTTATTGAAATAAAAAATATATTTTGTTTTGTGTTAGTTTAGTAAATATTAGTCCCTTATAGATCTTTTTTAGTTCCATAACGTTCTACTTACAGGCGTCAGCGTGTCCTTTAGTCGTGGAAATGGATCGTTTGGCAGTGTCTGAAGGCGGTTCTTCTCCGCCCTCTATGATACAAATGCCACATCAAACGCACCAAACGCATCAAGCGCACCAAACGCATCAAACGCATCAAACGCATCAAGCGCATCAATCGCATCAGTCTCACCAATCACATCAATCGCACCAATCGCATCAGTCTTTGCCCAGACTGAAAGATTCAAGGTGCGAATATTGAAATATGTAAAAATGCCAACAATTGATGATTTTTATTCGGTGCTAATAATTGTAACAATATAGAACAAAAAATATATACTAGCAGAACCTTCAGGTTTAAGTTAAACACTGGATCCAAAAAGTAAAAGTTTTTTTAATTATCTTAAATGATGTTTAGAATACAAACACAAAAATATAAGGAGTAGCAAGTTCCAACTAACTATATTTGGTTAAATATATTCCTTGAGTTACTTATTGTTTTTTAAAGAAGGTCGATGTTCTTACATTTTTTAGATTAAACCCACACATTCGTTAAATAGAATAATTGAAACCAAGGAGCACTTATCAAAATGTATTATGTAGTAAATTAATTACATTTATAAGTTGTGAATTCAGATTGTTTTTTGAGTCTTAATAGTAGTCGTAGCATTGGGGCGATCAATTACGTTATTCTAAATATCGTTATATGTAAAATGACATCTATAACAACAATATCAATATATTTGTTTCGTAATAACAATAATGTTCTATTACAGATACAAAGGAAAACGTCTATATCCATCAGTCCCTAATCAGCCGTCGGAAGCATCTGCGCATTTTATGTTTGAATTGGCTAAATCTGTACTGTTTAAAGCTGGAGGGTCTTCAAGTACAAGTCTTTTCACACAGACGTCGTGTGCAAGAGAACACCATGGCCCGCATAGGTAATTGTTTTTAGCATCTCCCCGTATCTTGTATATAGCATAGTAGGAAGAGAAAAGCTAATGTCATTATCCACTTTCCGCCCATATTCATGATATAGCGTGTTGAGTGGCGAAACTCGATAACGCACTTTGTCATACATACCAATATGGGCAATAAATTGTCCTTTAAAAATATGAATGCTGTGGAAATCTTATTTTTTTTTAAATATGTAGAGTCAGTTTAGCTGATCTAATCTGCAATTCACAGACTGGCAGGTACTAGCGAAAATATCCAGTAAGAATGAACAACGTGTAGAGGTGGTTTGATAACATTGTGAAAAAATTACAAAAATATTTTAGAGCTAGAGCGAGTTGTTAAGATAGGCAGGGTGAAACGTCAATTGATCTCCGAGAACACCGTATTTATGATACTGGAAGAAGGTTGTTTATAAAACATGAGGACTCCTTTAGGACATGTATGAAGCTTAATGACAGTGGACTGTTTCATTCTTGCCGTTGTGTCACATGACAGCGTATACTGTACTAGAAGCGAAACAAAGAAAATAACATATAATTCCTTGTTTTTTATATTTTCAGAGGTTTGCATATGGCTGCGTTCCAACTGGGACTCTACGCGTTAGGATTACACAATTGTGTCAGCGCAAATTGGTTAAGCCGAACCTACTCGTCACATGTAAGCTGGATCACAGGTAAAATAAAGATTTTATATACATACATTCTGTACCAGGTGTGACCCTAATAACTGATCCTAACTCTGACAAATTCTGTCCTATCGATCCTGGACATATTTACACGCGACCCCTGACTCCTCGAGCTATCATTCTCTCTCTTGAGCACTACTTATTTTCCTAAATCATTTAAAAAGAATGTCGAAATTATTAAAATAATAATATAACTTCAAACGAAGCGTTTGGACGATTTCCAAAAGGCGCGGGTTCAAATCCCATTTTCTAAAAAGTATTATGTACAAGTTTATTCTGGTTCTACTTATTATCACATATGTGATCACTCACACTAATTGTAAAACTCGACTTACGCCCCGCGGTCTATATGCAAGTAGACTTATCAACCTATTTATTATGTTTATCTTTAAGTTATATATCTTTTTCAGGTCAAGCAATGGATATTGGGGCGCCAGCAATATTATTTTTAATTGACGCTTGGGAAGGTCATCTTACTCCACCAGAAGCTGCGGGTATCGCAGATAAGGTAAGATTTGCTTTCCTATCCCTCCTCAAAATCCAACAATATAAAAAATACGTAACGGAACTCGAATCTCGTCTATTGGATACCGTTCAGAGGCCAACCAAGACATAACATGTTCCTAATAAGCTATGTCAAAATTGTTATACACTTGTAACAGATTAGCCTTGTTATTAGCATCTCTGTAGAGAGATAACAAATTTACATTGTACAAAATTTATTGGTGAGAACGATAATTTGGTAAGAGTTAATCCTCTTTTTAAATAGTTTTAACATTTGTATGCTGGCATGGTTTGTAAGAGTCGCGGGCTCGTTTAATAAAATACCGGACGTGGTTCCCAACAGGCGTCGTCAGGCTGCGACGTGCACATGGTGCGCGCGGCGGCCGAGCTGGCGCTGTCGGTGCTGCCGCACGCGCACGCGCTCAACTACAACGAGATACAGCGCGCCGTGCTGCAATGCAAGGAGCAGAGCGATGCTATGCTGGAGCGCGCCTGCCTCACCGTCGAGGCGGCCGCCAAAGGTGCGTATGCGCTTAGCAGGACGGGCAGGAATCTAGTCTTGAAATACTCTAGTGAGTGGCGGATCTCGAGGCCGTTGGACCTAGGAAAATTGAAATAATATATTCTCCTGTAGTGTATATGTGTGCTATTGTTCTGTCTTCCTGGTATCTTGTCTATTGTAAAGCTTAGCATATTTTTCTGTAGCTTGGCAGAGGCAACTTGAGATCCTAGTGTTAAGACAATTCCAAGTCCCCTACAACCTACAACCTGTTGCGTTTACATGCCCCTGCACCACGACGAATTCGAAGGAAAGTGGGAAGTGGAGTGTCTAAATAGTAGGGTCCCTCTGCTTACCTTACTGCATTCGGGATACCGCGTGAAGCTGAAAAAAAAAAAAATAATAATTCTAATTTTTCCATCCAGGTGGCGGTGTATACCCTGAAGTGTTATATACGGTAGCTCGCTACTGGCACGAGTTGTACTTGCGTCAAGCGAGTGAGGAGGGCGAAGGGGCGGCGGAGGAGACACAGTACCGCGCGCCTCCCCCTCTCACCCTGTCCCTGCCCTACCCCCTGCCTTACCCTTTTGCGTACCACCCCTACCCTCCCCCGATATACCAGCTGCAAGTTACACATCCTCCTCAGGTGAGTAATTTATAATAGCAATCTTTAGTGTTTAATCTTTTATAATTAATTGAAAATAAATACACTCATTCATGTTGAACTATCTATCATCATCATCATCATAATAATCATAGATGCTACAACCGCAGCTGTTTTCTAATATAAATGCTGCACCAAATGATCATATCAGATTCACGATACGAGTATAAAAACTTGTGGAAAAGTTGTTTCAATCATTCAATTGTTAACCTGCTTGACCGCTTATAAGAATCTGTTCTATAACAGAAGAAAAAAAAATGTAAAGTGTAAGTTTTCATCATGTTTTTTTGCAGTTCGGAGCAGCAGCGACCGCACACCCGGGAACACAATTTGCATTACAGCCGTACTTCGTGCGTGGCATCGTCGCACCCACGCACGCACACCCCCAACATCCCCAACACCCCCAACATCCTCAACATCCCCAGCACCCTCAACATCCCCAACACCCTCAACACCCTCAGCACCCCCAACACGTGCCGATTGCACAGCACGTCACCCACGCGACTATTCAGACGCATGCGGCGCATCCTCAGCCTATAGCGGTTAATGTGAGTATTATTTAGTTTTTTATGAACATGAATGTAAAAAGTAAACTTCTTATTTATATAATATGTCCGTATTTATTAAGGCCGTCTCTTAAATGTGATGGTTATGTGTTTGTTCTCCACTGGGCAGAATTTTTTTTATTCTCTTACATTGGTAAGGCGGTTTTTCAAAATCGGGCCGAAAGTGGGGAAAGAAGCATCAACTTCATATATTCTGAAGAATTTCAAATATAATAGAAGCTAATGACCCTAGAGCTTGGTTTTAACCCCCGGCTAGACACCTCTAAAGTAACTAACTAACTTTATGGCAATGGACAAAGTCATTTCTAATATTATTGCCAAGAAAATATAAAAAAATTACCCTTATAATTTAACGAAAGTAAGGTACTATTTTTTATATCTTAGTTACCTAATAACTGCCAAAGTAACCACCACCCAAGAACCACATACCCTAATAGTATTTATCGGTGTTTCGTGTACGCGCCTAGTAATTCTCAGGGTTTATAAAATAACCGCCCGTCGTGGCGCAGCGGCACAA
>FASU01049598.1:171-11035 GCA_001486225.1 Heliconius pardalinus sergestus
GTTCAATTAAATACTTTTAAGTATTTACTTTTTAAGTTATAAATTATTACAATTTGTAGTAAAAATAGCCGTCGTCGTCAGCGTTGTCTGACTGTAATCGCGGCGGTTGTGGGTTCGACACTCACTCTGGTTACAAAACAGAGCATGCTATTGAGTTTAGCATGCAATACATCTTTAACACTAGGTTCTCTCTGCCTTCCCTGGTATATACTAGATATAGAGTAAAGCTAGAAAAAAAAATCTATTTGTAATAGTTATGTATGTCACATTTACATACCACTGGAACAATTTCCTTTTTCTCTTTAACTACTTCTTCTGGTTCAGACACAAGCCGCTCCATTTCTGCCTCTTGCTCTTGCTCACGAGTTTGTATTTCTGAACGAACCTATCATAAAATTATAATTTAAATTAAAAAAATATATATTTTACCTATAATATAATCTCTTTTAAAGTGGTACAATACAACTCTGTGTGTAAATGTGATAATTGTGGGTTCAATTTTCATTTGGGGATAAAACTATTTCATATACCAACTGGGGATTTCCTGCTCTGGAATTCTGCCACTCACCATTGAATGTCTTAACTTCATTAAAAAAATAGAATAACCAAAGGTATTATTCTAATCACAGATATACATATAGTGGCAACATTTTTGAAATTACCATTGCTTGAAAGGATTCATTTTTGTGATATATCCATAAATTATATTAATTTTCGAATTTATTCTTGTATTTTTACCGTAAATTTTTACTTCTTGCCAAATGTCATAACTCTAGGTCAACCAGAATTAGCTTATATGGTTCATCATGTGGTGAATTACAGATAGTATGCAGCAACATTTTTTTAGCATAACCATTTTTATCTTTTGATTGTATTGACTGGAGGTTAATTTTTTCCATATAATATTTGACAATTATTTTAGCTTGATAACTCTAAGACAGATGGATGAAACAAACAGACAGACAAAAGGACTACAAAGCAATCCTATAATGGTTTCATTTTTTTTAATTTTAGATGTTGAAACCCTAAAAATGTGTTATTTAATTTTATTTATTAAAAACAAAATATTTTTTACCTTTTGTAATAATGCATAATCAAGACCCTTCACCAAGTGAGTATGCTCCATGTCACCACCAAGATATTTTGATTCCTAGAAAAGTAAAAATGGATAGGTTTGTTTTATTTTATGTTATTATTTTTATACATATTAAATTTGAAATTTATATTATGTGATATTTTAATTTTACTTATTTTACTAAAAATAACAAATATTTAAGGGCAATGGGGCACAGAGGCATAGTTTTAGACTATAAGCTTGGAGGAAAGATTTTTTCATTTTCTTTCTCTACTAAGAAAGGAAACTTAACATTATGTTATACCATTCTATGGGCAGAAAGTAGTCATGGTACTTTATTAAAAATATATAAACAGCCCAGTAGGCCCTAGCTAAAAAAATAAGTAAAAAAATATTTAAAACATATATATAATAAAGTGTAGCTTTATTCAACACAGTTATCATGTAATTTAATGTGTTATATTTTTTTATACTTCTAAATATTACACTATATTTTTTTTCTAAAAGTTTACCTGAATCATCTGCCGTCTTCTTTCTTTTGCATCCATTCCAGATTTGGCATCTGGAGCCACAGCTCTAGAAATTAATATAAATTAATTATATTAATCTTATGTTAATATGCTTATTAAATGTCTAAAATGTTTCCCATTGTATTTTTTGTATTTACACTACAAATGTCAAAAATAGTAAATATACTAGGATATCTAAAAGGCAGTCTTTATAACATAACAAATATAATATTTAAAGCACCACTGCATTTACCTGTAAGCACTGCTTGCAGTGCTAGTAGGATCGGACGCCAATTCATTGACTCCATCACGTCTCTCCCGAGCTCTATCCCTATATTTCTCTGCTAATTCTGCAAGTTTATTGTCTTCTTGCTTTTTTAAAGCAGCATAATATGATTTCTTTTTGCGACGGAGCTCACCCTTATTTTCTGGTGGCGGTGGCATAGACCTACAAAGTTAAATTTGATAAGCGTATATAATGTGTGCGTCCAAAATATCAATAGCGGCAGTTCTAGAATAATTGAACCAACCCAGCATTAGCCATAGCCTCCCTAACGGAGCCAGCTGCATGAGTTCCTCCAGATGGGGTAGATCTTGGTGTCATAAGCAATTTTCTAAAATCGTCATTAGTAAGCCTTTGGGACACAGGAGTGTCCTCAACACTTCTATGATCATCCATATTGCAATGTTTAATATCACGACTTAAAAATAAATTGGAATAATTTGTATTATCTGGTTTAATATGGATCAATAAATGTTATTCCATATTATTTATGTTACAACATCGCTATCATTAATGAATACACCATTTAAAATAAAAGGCTGGCCCGCTGCACAGAACACATTTACTCACTGGCCCGCTGTCTGTAGCGTAACAGCACATAACAAATGTCAAACATTTGCTTTGACATTCAATACAGATACAAAATATATAGAGTAAAAAAATATTATCTCGAATCTGCACTTTATTTGTACACTTGAAATGGAAAAATAACTATTTAAAATACAAATTTTACGAGAATTAATATTGATTAGAATAAAAAGATCTCTATTTATTTAGAAGATTTTTAACAGTCAGACACTGTCAATAGCTCTATAGAGTATAATTTTCTTTGGTCAATAGCATAACTAGTACACACTAATGCCTTATTTAATTTTTAAATTTAAAAAATCAGCTTCACGCGGTATCCCGTACATAGGCAAAAGCAGAGGTAATCTATATATTGCGCTGCTATGTATTGCGCCGAATTCTGGAGGCAATGCGTGCTGAGTGGCGGTACTCAGCGGGATTAGAGCGAAGAATTGAAAATATTCAATAAAATAAATATTTATTTTCCTCGAGTGGGTATCGAACCCAAGTTTATAGTCGCAGTTTATTGCGCCGCGACTGTATTTTTCGTTGGATATATTCGAAAAAAATATTGTTTTAAAAATCATTGTATTTAAATCAAATTTATATTTGCATCTTTGAATGAACCAAAAAAAAACAAAAATGCGTAATTTCACCAATTTCGTCACTCTTGAATCATAATTTAAAATATATTATGTTAATTACTATATCAATGCTTCTTGCAAATTCAATGGGATGATCCTTTTACCATGCCATATTCATTTAACACTTAACCCTGAACTTACAACAGATAAGCAAAGATGACCTAGCGTCAAAACACTCCGTTTCCCACTTTCCGCCGAATTCTGGTGGCAATGCGTGTTTAGTGGCGGAACACAACGCCGCGATTTTGCCCAGGCACTAGAGCAAAGAAATGGAAATATAAATAAATATTTCCTTTCTGAGTGGGAATTAAACCCACAACCGTCGCGTTATATTCACACCCTTGTGCCCCAACGCCACAACGGCCTCGGCCTCAAAATATTTCAAAATTTATTCCCCCGAGAGGGCAGCGAACCCATAACTGTCGCGTCACACACTGCACCATTACACAGTTACGGTCTTAAAAGTTAAAATAATACATTCATAATAATATACAATAAATAGTGCATTATCTGTGTCTGGGGTACCCATCACCTGGTTATGAACCCCAAGAAGACTCAAAGGTGGCTATAATAGGTAGTCCAAGACTCTTCTTTTTATGATTTACTGTCTATATTGCTTGATGAATTATAATCTCATTTACCGGCAATGTTTTAATACTATAACTAAGCTTTTAGCTTAGGTATTATAAAGTATTTGCAGCGATTGCACCATTACATCAACTATGTAACTTTCTATCCATTCCTACTAAAATTGTGCTGGCACATTCACTCCTACTTGATTCTGCCTCTAAAATTTATTTCCTTTAACAATCAAACAATTTAAAACTTAAAAAATTATCTTACACTCTAATAAGTACTTTTAATAAGTAATAAGACCTTTTTAGTAAATAAATCAACACAGAAAACTTAATATAGTTCAATTTAATGTAAATATATAAGAAGACAAATTATTGACATTAATACATAATTTATATAGAGATTCTAAGAAATAAGAATAGGATATTATACATAAGTACAAAAGTTTAACCAAATATAGCATGGAAGGTAGTACCCTTGAATCCCACATTACCAGTTGGTTCGTCTTGAAATGTTATATACATTCTGAAAAGAGAGAACACGAAAAATCTAAAATATCTGAATATAAATAATGTTCTTTTGTATATTAGACTAAATAGAAACATTACAAAACAAAAATAAACAAACACTATTGCAATAAAATTGAATATGGCACAATATATCATACTGTTTGGTCCTACCTGTCACTTGCAACACCCAATTCTTTTTCTACCAACTCAAAAAGAACTTTTGAATGTTTCTTGTTTTGTTCAACTCCCAGGGCACCAATTGACATGAGATTTGCAACTGCACATGGCTCAGAGCTACCTCCAAAACTCATTAGAACTTCTGGGATAACAGATACTACACAGTACTGAAAGATAGTAAGTTTACTAATTTAGTTAGGTGGTTCACAGGATATATCAGGAGAAGATGGGGAGTCATAGACTGGTACAAAGGAATACAAGAATATGTTGTACGAGACTAATTTGCGTCGTAATTTATTTCAATATTATGATACCTACTTGTTCTGGTTTTCCAAGAGCTTTAGCAAGCACAGGGATTGCTTTACTAACAAAATCCTGTGGAATCTTAGATTTCGGTATATTCGTCTCAATTCTAAAATGAGGCATTTTTAGAACGAAAATATCTTAAATTAGAACGAATTTGCGAAATGTATATAATACTTTATATACAAACCGCCACTAAGCAATTAGGCGTTTAAAGCTGACTTCCAATCAGTTGTTACTGAATATTAGGAGATAATCAAATGTATTTTTACTTTTAGACTCAAAGTTCAAGTAATATTAGGTGTTTTTAAATAGATAGTAACGCTGAAGTATAGCTGAAGTAAGTAATACACTATAGAGCAAGGAACATTATACTCTATATAAAAGACATAAAGTATAGTATAGCTTGTTAATTGTTATGCTTATATTCATTATTTCGATCGTTGACGGGATAGGGGTGGGGGGGAAGTGTTAGGTAATAGTCACAGATGTTACAACAAAGTAATTGCAAATTATCTATGCATTTGTAATTAACGTTAACCTTTGCATTACACAATACATTACTGACCAATTAATTTACTTTAATCCAAAGCCATACTACAATTTTTTCCTCCAAGTTACAAACCACAACACGGCTCGGAGTGCACACACTTGACTGCGAAACTGATCACGATTTTCATATAGAAATATAAACTTAAATAATACGACATATAACATTCTATCAATTTCTAATTTTTTATTTAATAATGTTCATTTGGTAAGTTGGTTTGGTCTGGTGAGCACCTCGCGAGATTTGAAGCACCTCTCGCGAGACGTTTCCTAGCGATAGTGTGGACGCCTACCCTTCATTCTTCTTTCTTCATTCATTCTACAGCCTCGTGCCGAGTCTCTAGAATTTACGGCTTTAGAATAAAAACTACAAAATGTGCGTAATAATTCTTTTTCCACGGCCGCGCTGCACTGTTCACCCGATGTCTTTCCACTTCAGTCATCATTTTATTGCGTTTGGCCGTCTGTCAGACGGACGCGTTATTATAAAAAAATATAATAATTCCTTATGTACATAATAACTATGTATGATAAATGTTTGGTATATGTTAAATAACCTATTTATTTATCATGTAAAATAAACTATTCATCTCTTCTTAACTAATTAGATTTATAATTATCTTATATGAATAGTTAAAACATATCGTTTTTATAATTTTATATAATTATTATAATTTAAAAAAATGTACATAGTATTTGGTTATTTTTATTTTTACTTGGAGGTTAAGAACGAAATAAAAAACGTAACTATGTAATATGAAATGACAGACAAATGACAATTTACTAAGTTGAACTTAAAATAGTTGATACATATGTATTTTCGTAATACTTACTATTATAACTAGGTACATTTAAATTTTCGGGAACTATTTTTCCTTCATGATAATTTGACACTGTCTATACTCTATGTTTTTATTTGCACTAAATGGGGGAATTACCTTGTACTTCACACACAGATAATATAATAAAAATAGATAAATATTCATTGCTTGTATTAATCACAATAATAATATTAAAAAAAATAAATGATCTTGAATTTTTTAGAATAAACAAATAATTAACACATGTTGTTTCTTTTTAATTTATGCTGCCTAGTCATGTTGTATATATTTAGATTTACTCCTTTCTAGAAATATTTATGGTCGGTACTTTACACGTAACTTTAATTTGAAGTGGATATAAATATAAGTAGTCAAGTACTCAAGAAGTAGTTGGAAGACATATATTATAAATACTTATTCGTGAAAAGTTTTTAAAGTGAAATAATATATATTGTAATGTAATTATTACTTATATTGAATATTCGTATAACGTACTACAATTAATACGAACTTAATCATTTTATTGTTTTGTTTATAGAGTAATAGTCTTGACGTGTACAAAATACAAAGGAGAAGCCATTTTGGAATCATTAAAAATATAATAGTTTTTAAAACATTATTTATATCGTAAATCGTAATTAACATCTAGTGAACAACCAAAAACGCAATACAATGGGGGCTGAAAATTCAACACCACAAAGAGAAAGGTAAAGGAAACTTTACTTTGCATTTGTTTATATTATTATGTTATATCTACATTTTACATCAATGTATTTACGACTTATTTAACATGTCAATCAGCAACTTTATATGTATCTAAAGTAGGACTCATGTCGGAATTTCGTTAGGGGATGGCTATATATAGATTCCAAGATTGCTTTTAAAAAATAATTTTAATAACTATCATTAATATTACCTTAATCACTATGAAATTAACTAAAAGGATATATATTTTTTATATTTAGAAATGATAGAAATTATGCTGAAAAGGCAATACAAGACGCTTTAGAGCGACAACGACAAATGTTTGAGCGAAAGTGTGATATGATAATACAAGCACAATCATCACCACCACATTATCCTACTACTCAACACAGTTTTAATTATAACAGGTAAGCTTAATACTTCAAATATAGTTATTAAATATGTTGCAATAATAATCTTCAGCCTGCTCTCCAGCAACATGTCAAGCACAGCATCTTACTATAGTACAAAATGAGGTGTTGAGTTCTATTACTCAACATTTAATTTTACTTAAATTAACTACGACTCACTGCCCTGTTATATGCGATATAAAGTATAAAACTTTAAAAAAATATATTTTATATATGTTCATGAATTTTTTTATTGATATTACTATGTATTTTATTTGGTTGTGGGTTCTGTTCCCACTTGTGTTAGTGAATTATTTTTATTATATATTTTTTTCCCTCCAACAACAATTTTTTTTTTCTTTTTTTTCCCTCTTCAAGGCAAAAGAGTGGCTTTAACAATCAACACACAATGCCTCCAAAATGTCGCAGAAAGCAATAAAGTCTTAACACTTTGTTCCCTCCGCTTACTCTGCTATATGCGGGATATAATGTAAAAATTAATAATAATAATAAAGTATTTTTATCTTTAGTGTTCCTCCACCGCAAATGCCAGCTTCAACAAGTAACACATTGTACCCTAATATACAAGAACATAGGATCCTTGAAAATAATCAATTTGTTCAAGGACATGTACAATCTCCATGTGCCTCAAATTTACGTGAATTTCAGTAAGTACTAAAAATGTCTATATGTTTAAATGATAAAGTTAAGTTTTAATGTCATTGTGGCTCACTTGGTCAGGATGTGTTTTGGTAATTGAAGGTTCAATTCCTACTCAGAACAATAAATATATATTACTCACATTTGCTTGATCTGCTTACCTTGCTTAAAAATGAAATTGAAATGAAATTCTTAAAGGAATGCATAACATAGGACTTTAGATTTTATTTGTATATAAATGAAATAGTGAACATCAACTATATACTCTATCAACTACTAATTTTTTATTTACATTTGAAACTTTCAAACTAAAAATAATAATTAATTGTGTTATTTAGTTTCTCTTCTGTGGTACCATCTGCTCCAGTTGAATCTCCTCAAAGTCACTATGGAGAAATTAATCAACAAATTCAAAGCAAAGGGGCCATTCCTAAAAGCCGGTGAGTGTAACTTAATTTAGTTTCATGCTTCATCCTAGCGGGTAGCAGGTAGTAGTCTGAGAGAATAAAGCGCCAAACACTACTGTCTCTACATACCTTTTTCGTCTCATCCATTGTCATCAACTTCTTCATACATGCCCTCTGGGAGGATCTCATGCTTTATAAATAACCCTACTCCAGTATTTTTGATATTTTTTTCAAACATCAACCAAGACCTCCCCTACTTTTTTTACCGTTCACTTTGCCATCACAAATCTTTTCTCAGCAACGGTACCAACAGTGCATTATATAATCCAAATGTGCAGCTGTGCTGACGTTTGGTCGTTTCATCAATGTAGCTAAAGTACCGTTAACTGTGTTACCGGCGCCAATACGCCTTTCCGCTTTTATCTCGTATCTTCGATCTCTACTGAACATACTTCCCAAATAATTAAGGTGAGTGTAAATGACAAAAATTCAAATCCTTGGAAGTCATGTAGTAGTGGTGCAGTGGCATGACGTCTGAATATAATTGCGACGACATTTGGTTTAATTCAGACTCACGTGAAAGAGCTGTTTTCATTTGCCAGCTGTGGTATCAACACAAACTATTGACTTCTGCCACTTTAATCACTCAATATTAGAAGCATTGGGTGGAAATTGGGAAACCAAGTGTATTATCACTAGGTTCCCTCTATCTTAATACTTATTTTGAGCAAAATTAAATTCACTTACACTTACACTTATTCACAATTAAAAAAGTATTAATTATTAATATTCTTTTTGGTGAAATTTACGCAAATTATTTTGTTCACATGCGGTGGCTGCTTTTTTTGTCTATGTGTTTGTTATGTCCAGATTATTAACCATTAATTAAATTATTTACAGAGGCAATCGGGCAAGACAATCTAATAATAATAGTAATAATAATCAAAGCTTGGGCTGTGTGTCTTGTTCGGGCAGCTATGGAATGTATATATACCAATGCCAAAATGGTCACAGCTCCTGTATGAAATGCAAGTCTACTTATAAACCTTGTGGCATTTGCTCTAAGCCCATAACAGAAATGAGGAACATTACTCTTGAGACACTAATAGCAGATATGGAGATCAAAGGAAATGATAATCAAGTAAGTTTTAATTTATTTAATATAGAAAAGTAACTGCAGTTATCTATTGATTTACTAAAAATATTTAATGTTATAATTTATTTGCTCTGGTGTCCAGATAAATCACGGCGTTAAGATCCGCCACTTAAGACACAATGTTCCGAAAGTTCCGAATTAGGAGAACGAAGTGACACTTACACATGCTTATATATTCTCTGCCTACTCTGCAATTTATCTCTCATAAAAAGTATAGCATAGCTTAAAATATTTAACATTGTTTTAGGAAAAAATTAAATGCACAAATGCAAAAGATGGTTGCTGTCTTTCTTTCACCAAAGAAACTTTGACTGACCATTTAAAGGAGTGTCCCTTTATGGACTTAGAGTGCCCATTATCAAAAATATTTGGTATTTGTAAGTGGAAAGGTAAGAGTTAATTTGCTTAAAAATTGTACCACTTATCAATATATTACCTAAGAAAGTAAGCCCAACAAAATGGTTGATACAAAAATTAATTGTGTTTCAGTTTTGCAATTCCGTGTGAGAAAATTTTGACATGATTTAATTTTTACTTTAAGTGAAATAATAACTATCGAAATATCAATGTATAGTTTAGAAGTAGGAGCGAGAGGTATAAGAGTTAAATATCTATATAGTTTGCTAAAAAATTCAGCCTCTCTAGTACTATCATCAATTCATATCTAAAACATACTTTGTCTGAGATCTTCCACAGAACAATAATAATAATAATAATTTATTTATTATTATTAATAATAATAATAACATTTTCAGGTAAAGTGAGTCACTTATCTGTACACTTTAATGATGTGCATCCAGAACACTGTGTTGCTGATGTGGGGAAACAAATGACTTTATTGGACACAAAAACAGAATCTATAATTGTATATCTTATTAAAATTGGTACATTTAACTTTTTATTTTATATCAAACGTGATATGGAACAAGCAATTTATATGACAGCTCAATTATTTGGCACTAAAGTGAGTGCTTCAAAATGGATATATGAAGTTCAAATGTATAACAAAAAGGAGCCCAAACGGAAATTTACATCCATAGATATTTGCAATTCACATAGTGTGTCAGTCGAAGATATATTTAAAAAAGGTCAATGTACCATTGTTAATAAGCAATATGCTTCAACATTTTTTAATAATAATGAATTAACTTATGAATTTTATCTAAAGAATGTACCTAATAATAAAAAGTGTCGCTCAGCAAAACCAGAACAGAATGCTTAGCAAAAACGTGATATATGTATTAATATTTAGCTTTAAGACTATAATGAGAAACATTTATAATATGTGATGGTACTAAAGGACATACATATTTACAATTTTGCCTTTTTACACCACCACAAATATTATATATATTCATCATCATCATCAACCTGTCCTCGTCCACTGCTGGACATAGGCCTCTCTAATGGCACGCCACTGTGCTCGATCTTCAGCTCTTCGCATCCAGACGCTACCCGCCACTTTACAAATATCGTCACTCCATCTAGCTGGAGGACGTCCTACATTACGTTATATATATTACTAGCGGACGCG